>VZRO01007719.1:17152-121697 GCA_013397915.1 Daphoenositta chrysoptera | reverse complement strand
CGGCGTGTGTGCGCCTTCTGCCTGCGGGGGAGCGTTGTGTGTGTGTCCCTTCCCCGAGGGGGGACGGCGTGTGTGCCTTCTCCCTGCAGGGGAGCGCTGTGTGTGCCCCTTCCCTGAGCGGACACACTGTGTGTGTGCCCCTTCCCTGAGAGGGGACAGCGTGTGTGCGCCGTCTGCCTGCAGGGGAGCACTGTGTGTGCCCGTGCCCTGAGGGGACACACTGCGTGTGTGTCCCTTCCCTGACGGGGGACAGCGCGTGTGGCTTGTCCCTGCAGGGAGCACTGTGTGTGCCGCTGCCCCGGGGCGGGGACAGTGTGTGCTCGTTCTCCGATGGGGGGAGCAGCGGGGCCTCCCTCCCTCCCTCCCTCCCCGCCGCACAGGCCCGCGGCTCGTGCAGCTCCCGCTGCGCAGGCGGGGAGAGCGAACAGCGCTGCTCTGCAGGCCAGCCAGAGAAGGTTTCTGACCTGTCCCCCCTCCCCTGGGGAGACAACACTGTCTCCTTCCCTTCCGCCGTGTTTCTTTCTCCCGGGGGTTTGGCACTGGAATCTCCACCCGTGCTAACTGTAAAGACTGGATTTTTCCCTTCTTTGTGGTCAATGGGAAACATGCAAGAAAAAGGCCGACGTGTGCTCACTGAGCAGTCCACCCACGCTCTGAGCTGTGGAGAATGGAGTGGAATGCTTTCCTTTAGCAGAGGGATATCATTTACTGCACACAAACCGTACTTTGTAAAAGCGGTGAAGAGCCTTTGTCTCACTGTAAAGGCTGTGTAACTGTGTCACATATTTGTATATCCCCATAATCAAAGAGAAAAAGAGGCTGTGCTGAATGAGAAATAGGAATTGCCATACTGGATTAGAGCCATCTGCTTCAGTATCCTGTGTGAACCCAGCCAGAAGAAAAGCAGTGTTGAGGAAGGGAATGTGCATCTCTTTTTTTTTTTTTTCTTTAAACTTCAAAAATACTGCAGTATGTTGCTGCATATTACAAAAATTACTTCAGTTGTTTGCATGCAGCTTGGAACCTCAATTTCTATTGGCTTTTTATTTCTATACAATAATAAATACTCCTGTTAGTCATTTAAAAATGACATTATTTCACTCCAAGTCCACTGGAGTATGGGAACAGTTTTCCTTCCCCCAAGTTATTTCTGTATTGCCACTGTTTTTAACAAAGGATAAATCTAGTCAGAAACACTCCGTCTCTGTCAGTAGTAGAGGAGATTGGGGAGCAGGTATCCACATCTGAAGCTTTCAATTTTGCACTTTCCCTACAAGTCTTCACCTGAAAAGCAGCAGCTGTTACCTCTTTATGGAGCACCTTCCCTCCTCCGTCACCCTGGAGCACAACTGGATGCACTCTGCCACCCAGCCCTTTGGCAGGAGCGGTGTCTCTGATCAGCGACTGCCCGAGTGTGACGGACACTGAAAATAAGGCCAATCGCTTTAATGGCTCTGCCAGCAAAGCCCTGTGAGAGCAAATGAGCATGAGTCACTGAGCTGGAGTGGGTTGGGAGAATCCGAGACACTCATTTTATAGCTTTCCTGGGTATAAGGGGATTTGCTTGGTTTTCAGGACAAATGTTCTGTTCCTTCCCATACACTTTGCTATCAACTCCTTTAATATACAACAAACCAACCAGTGGCAGAGAGAGTTTACCTTGGAGGTGTCTAGGGTGAAGAGAGCAAAAGTAATCTCTTAAGTGCAGGAGTGCCCTCAGCACTTTAAACCACAGCATCAGAACAGGAGTCTCAAGTGTGCATTTGTAATGCTTTTGCCCTTTGCTCTTTGGAGGGTTGATTTGCTCCACAAATACTTTATGAACCTCTTGAGACTGTGGCACCATGTTATTCTTCAGAAGTGTCTGCTAGTAAATTCCCACTGGATTAGAACATGGGTTTCTGTCACAACTGTTAAATAACCATAGGCAAATGCTATCTCCATAAATACAGGTCTGTGTGCATGGTAGAATCCCACACAAAAACAGCTGAGACAAGATAAAAAGATCAATCTTCTATGAAAATAGTGAGAAGTTTGAGTGCCCCGTGCGTTCTGAAACAGACCAAAAAAATTAGTAAGTCATTCAAGGGTAGCCTTGTTTGTATGCTCTGTGTGTGGGAGTGTCATCTTTGTTTGAATAGTTGACAAATTGAGCACAGCTGAACCAAATAGACTGAGGGCTACGTATCCACAGACCTTTATTTTTCTGGGTAGTAGCAGTCACTGCACTGAGACTGGTCATCTCACTATGCTGCCAGAGGGGATTTTCCTGCTGAAGTTGGCAGTATGGGGAATTTTGGTCTGGAGTTTATAGTCTGTCTGTTGGAAAGCTGAAATACAAAATTATATTTCTGGATGTAAAAAGAGCTTAACTTCTTAGTTCAGCTTCACGAGACAGTAAGAATCCGTGTGCTGCAGGCCTCATTGATCTGCTACACCTCAGCTCACCCACATTCTGCCTTTGGCTTCAGCAGAGTAACAGTAACTTTCTTTCACATAGCCTTGCTGGAAATCATACTACTGGGGGCTTTGAAAGATGAAGAGTCTTCTGTTTTCCCTTGGCTTTTGCTTTCTGTGTTCAGCATATTCCTCTTTGGGGCTTCTCACAGCTGCCAGTTGGTGCTGCACTGCAGGGGAGACGGGCGGTGCTTCTTGCCCAGTCAGAACGTCTTGGCAGGTAGACAGGAGGTTTGGCCTTTGGTAGACTTGGGCTGCTGAGGCTTTGTGGTGCCAAAGCTTCTCACAGAGACTGACCTGCTAGTGCAGGCAGCTCTGTGTGGATCATCAGTCAGGTACAGGCTTGATGTCATCCTGCCATCACACCAAAACACCGAATTATCAGTGAACTAACAGAGGAAATATCATTCAAAATTCTTCAAAGATCATAATTCTTCAAAGGACAGCAATCTTCTGGCACTTTCAGATCTCACTTTTAGCAGCTTACACTCTCCCTTTTCTCTCTTGAACTCATTTTGTAATCTTTGCTTTTGGACTGTTTGGCTGATTATTATTTTGCATACTATGAAAAATACTTTGGATGTCGTTTAGTTCTGCTCCTTGTATAACAGATGATCTAAAGACATCATTGCTCAAATGTTTTTGTGTCATAGTGGTAAGTCCTTAGTCAAGCAGTCCCACCAAATTTGATGGGAGTCATTTGGTGAGTTCATTTGTGTTGATCAAACTTTGAGTGCATATTTCACTGCAAATAATTGCTCTTTATAATGTGTTGCATTTGAAATTTACAGTCTAGAAGCTTTAGGGACTGCAAAAGTTCTTCAGAGTCACAGCTGAAAATATCCAATAAAACAAACAAAAGAAAGACAAGATTATAGTTAGGAAAAAGCAGTAAGAGGTCAGAAGTTCACAGCTGATGGTAAAATGGGCCATATGTCCTTTTAATCCCCACTCAGGAGATAACTAAAGATCTGTGTCAGACTCCTTTTCAAACATATTTAGAACCACAGAAGGAAGGGCTACATTTTAAGAGTGTCTGTCAGTGTTTAACCTTTTTTACATAGGCAAGAGAGAAATGGGAAAGAATTATTTTTTTTAAAGCTGGTTATACCAGTTAGAAAAGGTTGGCTTTGTAGTGTGGGATTTTTTTTTGTTTGTTTGTTTTAGTATATCTGAGACAGTGATTATATTTGGACAGTTTTGTGAACAAATTGCTTTTGAAATACTAGATTTGTTCAAGAAAAATGTAAATAATTTTGTTGAGACCCTTAAGAAAAAAACCCAAAACATCTCATGGAAGTGAGTATGTGGACTAGAAAAAAGCTGCCCACATGCACTTCGAATTATCTGTCAAATATGCTCATTTTCCTGCTTTTGAAGGTACAGTAATGTTTAGTTCACACTGGCCAGTTGTATGTTCAAAATTCTATAGATAACACATGATCTTTAAAAAATATATTGCAAGAAAGAATGGTATATACCATTGTCTCATTTAACAGGGAAAAGATGATGGAAACATAATATGATTTTACTCAGGTTTAAGATAATTTAGTAGTAGTACTGCCTCTGTTATTGGGCATGTCTTGGACAACTGGCTATATGTTCTTTTTGACATTTAAAGCTTATCCTTGTTCCTGGCTTCTCTTTTTAAGGTCTGGATGGAAACACTGCCAAAGGGAACCTGGGTGAATTTTGTGAACACAGAGGGCTCATCATTCCACTGTGTCTTCCAGTGATGCAAGTTGATTTTCTCCCTGGTGGGTTGAAGAAACACAGGCTGTCCTGGTAAATGAGGTCAGAACTGTTAAATATTAACTTTCCAAATACATGAGTAGGCCTGTGACTCAGACACTCTTCTGCTAACTAGGCAGTATTTGGTCTGGGGAATCCTACATTTTCCTAGGCTGACTGGAGTTTGGTCTCCAGAAAATAATTCACTCTGATTTCTGTATTCAGAAAGTTAGAATAAACATGCTCAGAATGCTAAGAATTTTCTCTTCCTGATCTTTCCCAACAGTAGTTTAACAGTAGTTATGCAGAGGATAAATTATTTTTAGCCTCGATTCCTAAATCCAGGAGAGACCTAATGCAGCTTGCTGTTTGTCTGAGTACTGTGGATTTCTCTGGCTAACTTTGCCTAGCTTTAACAGCAAAGCCGTGTCTGAAACAAGGCTAAATAGCATCATAGGCTGGAAGACCAAATAATTCTACGACAGGGAGACTGGGTCATGAGCTGTGCAGCAGCAAGCTCCATAGAAAACTGACTTGGTCAGTGTCTGTGCTCATAGAGTTCACTGACTGATGTTACTTGGGGACAGTCATGTGCAGCACAGTGCTTTCTTGAATATGCTCAGTGCTGTCCAAACTAAGAAGCTCTTCTGCCACTGGAAAATAGAGATTTTTGTGTGGAATTTGGAGTGTACTTGAACTACTCTTAGAAAAGCAATGTTTATTACCCATGAGTTAAGATTTAAACTCGACTGTTGGCCTAATTGCCCTCAATGAGTCCAACAGAAACTGCAGGTAGTGACTAAGGACTCATTCCAACCAGTGATAAGGCACATGGGCAGGACTCTGTCGACAGCCCTTGGCAACTGGACCTTGCCTGAGGTCTCTGGAAGGTTCCCATGCAAGGGGAATCTCCTTGGCACTGTGGGGCTTCCAGGAACATAGTATTTGACAGTGTCATGAGGAGGAGTTGCTATTTGTTTATGTACAGCCTGGCTCTGTACTGTGATCTGTTCTACTCCTATCACATATTGAAGTTGTACTCTGTGATCTGAATTTTAGCACTAAATTAGAGCATGGCATGTGCAACTTCAAAGAGAGTAATCAGGATGAGATTCATTGCTCAATACATCACAAGGCCTCAGTATACCTTAGCTCTCAACAGAGATGGCAAAATCCTCTTCTGGCCCCAGCACAGGGTGAATTTCATGCAGGAATGCATTTCTTCAAAGCTATTTAAGCTCCTAGAAGTTCAGATAATATTTAGTGGGATTTTCAGAGTTGCGTATCTCACCCATCTTCAGCAAAGGAAATGGTATTAAAGTATACAGTGATATTTTTTAAAGTGTTGTCTGCATCGTGAGGCATCTATTAAAAAAAAAAAAAACAACCAGAACAAATCCAGCTCCAAGTGTCCATTTATACTTGTCTTAGAAATTTGCCTCTGACTTGAGTGGGAAGGGATTGTAAAAAGACTTAAGTAATTGGCATCTGACTTCATTATAGCACAATGTGGTTTTATGATTTATTGAATAGTTGCCTACAATGAGTGGCCTGTATAGTTTGTTTATTTGGCATTAGGAAAAACATTTGTATCATTCTGTTAGGAACTCTCCTCTTCTGAAGGCATGTGTTTGTCCCCTCTACAGGCCTGCCTTGTCTGTGATACTCAGAGAACATTTTCTGGGAAATTGCCATGGCAAGAAAAATTGCATCTCTCCTCTCCTCCTGTTCTGTCCCTGCAAAGAATATCCTATTGTTTGTGAAAGGTAAGTGCTTTGGGTAGCAGCTGCAATCAACAGTGTGATAGATGGTTAATACTAACAGTGGTGGTTCAGTGCATAAGCCAAGTTCTAACTATCTGAAAGTGAAATTAGAGCTGTCGGGCCTCACACTGTGCCACTGCTGACACTGAAGATTTGCTAAGCCGTCGTTGGTAGCGTGTTTGAGAAGCTTTTGGTGGAGGCAGCAGACTAAACCTCAAGAAGACCCTATACATGAATTTCCTCCTAGTCCCAGCATGGCCTTTCAGATGGCCTTTCAGGCCTTTCACTCCTGGGTGAAACAGCTTCTATTTCAGCCAAGGTACCAGGGTGAGGAGGGCAGCTTTGGGTGTCGCTGTGTTTATGTACCCAGATTACTGAGAAACCAAGTAGGAATAGAGCTGAGAGCCTTTAAAGCAGCATGCCATGGAAAAATAAAACACAAAGTGTGTATGTGCACAAGGGGAATGTACCCAGTGTTTTGCACATTCCAGCAGAGGCCTCAGTAAAGACTGGAATTTTAATTCTCATCTGACAACATTCCACAAAGACAACTTACATTCCCTTCCTGCTTCCCCCTCCCAGGAGATTAATGTAAAAAAAAATTGGCTGATTATTTATTCTGCCTTGGCTATCAAATAACTGTTGGAGTGCCAGTTCTCAGATTAGCTGGAGTACTTTTGTTTAGTTCCTTGTTTGGGTTTTCTGGGATATGTTAGTAGTATCTGTTTTCCTCCCTGTACATTTCATCATTCAAAATCAAGATTAGAAATGTCTCCAGCTACACTGGTAGCTCTGCAGGGACTCTTCAAGTGTCGTTTTACTACACAGGTAGTCCAACCCCCACATGCCTGTTGGTATATTATAAATCAGGAAAGAGGTGAGGCAGTGACTCATGTAAACTTCTTAACAGCACAATTAAAGTACAAAACCCCACCTATCCCAGTAGAAACAAAGATCTTGCACTGCACAACACCTGCTGTATAGCACTCTTATGTTTATTCCAGTTTTTTCAGTTCTGAATACAAATATGGAAAGTAGGCCCGTGTTCAAGGAATTTGAATGAAGGAAACATTGGTTTTGGAACTGACATTAGTGTGAGATCAGGCAAATCAGACTTTGCACACAATCGTCTGTTCATTTCTAGATTACAAACTATATACAAAAAGGTGCAGAAGTCTGTTTCCTCTATATAAGTGGGCCTGCCAGCATTCATAATTACCCATTTCAGCCACAGCTCATGACTAAAATAGTCAGTTAGTTAGTTGTATAGCTGAAATCGTAAAACAATGAGTGTAACCACTTCAAATGAGGATTTTTTTCCTCTTCTTCTAATTCTAGTACTAGTCACAGTAGAACTTTTTTATTGCAATAACTTCTGTTTAACACTGTTTAAAAAAATGTGTCATCTTAGAAAGAAAACACTGTCAGTTGGATTCCCTTCTCTATTCTCTTTGCCTTTTAGTTGGTAGTCATGTTTTTTAGAATGTCAGTTTTGGCCCATACTGTGACACAGCTGCAAGAAGCAGAACACATGACCCACAACCCAGCAGGGGGAAGATGACTGAAGTTATCCTTTTCTGCTTCTATGGTTCTAGACAGCTTCAGCAACTAGGAAGATTGCCAGTACATAGAGAATATCTCATATCTGACATAGATAACAACATGGTGTCCTGTAGACCTGTCCCTGGCAGACCTCTGGCACCTGAACTCACTGGGATGCTCAGAAGCCACCAATGTGTTGTGCATTACTTGGCTTCAGTCTTCTCATGTGCCTTTTCCTTGGGTAAGTGGGTGAGAATCTTTCCTCACAACTTTATTTAGTTCCTAACATAGATTAAGACCTGTGGAGTTGTTTAAAGAGATACACTGCAGAGATGTGAAAGCTAATTAATGTGTGGGAGGCAGAGCTGTTTTTTCCTCTGTTTTACACTACTACTTTTGAGCTCAATCCTGAGTTACTAGAGGAGATGAGGACAAGCATCACACAATATATCCTATACATGACTTACCTGTGTCACGGGGCTGTGCTCAGGATGGCAGGGAAAGCTGCCCAGCAGCAGTGCCACACTTGGTGGCTGGGAAGGATCTTCCAGGGAGGAAACGGAGCAAACAATCCATTGCCTGTGTCCCTGTTTGCTGCGTCAGCCATTTGAGATGGCCAAGCTGCCTCACCACAGGAGAGGCCCATCCTATTCAGTGTTAAGAAATTACCTCAGTGCTTATGAAAAAGGCATCAGTTATTGCCCAAGCCCCCCAAAAACCCCTCAAGACATCTCAGAATCCGAGCCCATTTCCAGCAAAGGCATCATGTAGTTGAAAGTGACTGAGATATCAGCTTTCCTTTTATACCTCCTCTGTACCATGTTGGCAGCAGAAAAGGATAGGCAAGTGGAAGCTGTCCCTTAGGAAGACCCTTTACAGAAGGAAAACATTATTGGCCTTTGTCTGATTGTTCCCTGGACCCTTTCAGAGAAGATGGTGGCTCTGTGCCAGCATATCTGCCAGCCTGTGCTGTGACAGGGGCCCCAGTGGAGGTGCTACGAACACCGTGTGCTCTGGCTTCCCTCTGCTTGGAACACCCTGCGCCTTCACAGGGTCTGTTCACAGCAGATGAGGAAGACAGGGACTTAAAAATTCTTCTCCCCTAATCAAGCTGAAGAACAAAAGCACTGAGCAGGAGAGCTGGTATGTGGGCTGGCCGCCTCGAAGGTAGCCCTGGGTTTCGGAAGTAAGATCGTGTGGTTGTGTCAGTAGGGTTTGCTCACAGAGATGGCTCTGGCTTAGGAATCACCCGATGCAGTGAAGCACCTGCTTCCCTTCTGGTAAGGAGGAAGAATAGCTGGGGGGAGGTTGATGGGCCAGAGTGGGAACTAGAACATTCTGAAAGCCTTGCTGGGAATTGGCAAATGCTCTGGGACTTTGAGGGCCTACGTATATGAATCTATTTAATTACCTTTTTGCCCAGCATCCTAAGCAGTGGGTGAGCATTCTGTGAGTCTGTGAACACTAACCAAACCCAAAAATGAATAAATGATTCCTCATCTCATTCTCTTTTTTCTTTTTTTTTTTAATTGGTTAGTTTTTTTAGTTGAACTAATTAAAAGCAAAGCCTCAGTTAAAATCTTGTATTTTTCAGGTTGCTTGTAGTTTAACATTAATGTCTGAGTTTGTTACTGCTTACAATAGCAGTGAAGCAATCGTCTTTTATGGTAGCTATAAATCTCCTAATTTTCCAGAAGTTAATGTAATAATAATAGTTTTAAGGCTCGCTTATTACCAGCTGCAAGTCTAATTTTCTAACAAGATCCTGCTAATGGTATTACTCTGGCTTCAGCAGTTTTCTTTGTGTCAGAGTCCCTTAGAGGGGCAGTAGATTCTTAGCCAGAGCTCTCGTTTTGGTCCTGTAAAATGTAATTTTGTTGTAACAGTAGCTTGTTCTTAATAATTTTTATCTGCTTTATTAATTTATTATTGTCTAGATTTTGCTACATCAATTACTTTTACCTTGCTGACAGCCTAACAGCATGTAGTTCAAATAGATCAGTATCCACAAACTGTCTCAACTGATCGTAATTATATTACTCTCATTTCAATGAGTACAGCATTTCCCTCGCCAGCTGGTAAAATTTTGATTGCATTAAAAGTAAAATTCTCGAAACATTACATTACCTGAAAATTAATTTGAAAAACTATCCCCAAGAGTCTCGTTCATAGTCTGCTTCTGTGAAAAATAAATGGACGTGTTAGAATCTGCCTTCAGCCATAAGAGTTTTTGAGGCAAGTGATTTGTAGTGTGTTGGCCACATCTTGCTCGTGACCTTCCAGCCTTCACAGTTGCTCTTGGGCAGTCACTGTCTGGGTGCATGGCCCAACAGGTCTAAAAGGGAAGTAAAATTAAGCAGTATGAAGAGCAGGGCTATAGTCAGTTCTGTATAGGGAGATGAAAAGACATCTTTTGGGTCATGTTATCTGGTTGAACCTGTTGCACAGTTTCAACTTTAGCTAGGTGGAGTGACATAGTGTTTTTGACTGATGTTAGCCCCCATTTTCAGAGACTCACTTTAACAGCCAGTGCTCCAGCAAGAATTTTTTTCAGTTTGTGATCTTTATTAAAGACTCTGAGGAAGAGTAGATTAGAAATCACTATTGCATTTGGCACATACTGCATTGTTATCCAGCACCCTGAGAAAAGGTTCACTGTAGCTGGGGATGCGACCGAGGAACTAAAGCTTTCAGAGAATGTGTTACTTTCTCTTCACTGTTGGAAGCTTTGTCTCATTCTGCGATTAAAAGTTCAGGATCCTCTGGAAATTCGGGTTATTGATCCTCTTCTCTCTCCCATAGTCCTCACGTCCTTCTTGAGTCTCATTCTGAGGTGTGAACCGGGTGTGTTCGGACCTGTTTCTTTGTCTTTTGGAGTGGCTGCCAGACTGGCCTCAATGAAATGTATGACTTCACCTTCCTTTCAGGTGAAGATAGATCCATGTTTCTGCAGTTTAGTAACCGCTGGGACTGCTAAGCACTTAAGTAGGGAATGCATAGCCCTGGCAAACTGGCGGTGAAAAGAAAAGCTGCCTGATGAGCAGAGGCAGCTGGCCCGCTGTGCGGAGCCGCCTTTGCTCGCTCGCAGGCGGCTTGCTCGCGCCATCTGCCGGAGCCTCCTGCTCGGAGCGTTCTGGGGAAGCTTCGGCTGCCCACGAGGCAGATTGGGGAAAAAAGGAAACGTGCCTCAGACAGAGCGACTCGGCGTGTGTCATCGGAACTGTGAGAAACCAGCTGGGAACAACCGTCTTCAGGATGCATAAAGTGTAAAGAATAATTAAAGGTTTGTTTGTGGTTGCATTAATTATGACCTTTCTGGTTGTTCTTAGGACATGCAAAACTACTGAAGCCAGTTATATATAGAACAGTGTACAGATCTGTATAATGCTGTCTATTATGGCATATGCTGCTATGTAGAAAATAGGACTTTGAAGGTGGTTTAGTCAAAGCTAGGTAAGATAATTACAAAGTGGATTAATTTTAAATGGTTTTCTAGTTATGGAAAATGTAAACTAAAGCATTGTTTCAAAAGTAGCAGGCCACAGAGTAATTTCAGTTATACAGGGGTGTTTTTCTGTGCATTTTAGACAAGAACTCAGTGGCTACTGATAGATTTTGAGAACTTCTACAGCTCTACTGTCACCTCTTTGGAAACTCACCTGCCCATTACATTAATCATTTTTCTTACAAATAAAAACAAAATGAAAGGTTTATTTGCAAGGCAGCTTCCTATCTGGCACTCTGTCCTGCAAAGATTGCTTTGTGTTACGTAAGCTAAGTGTCACAATATAGTTTGTTTGAACAACATGCTCTGCAATGGGAGAAGTCAGCCTACACCAAAAATGCCTCATTTGGTCAAAATTTACATAAAATACAGAATTTCCCTTACAGAAACAAAATTTGTGATGTAGAATGTTATTAAATTCATGCCTATGCTCACATATGCCTTGGACAATGCCTTACTGACTAGTGGCATTTCCAGCTAGTTCATGAGAGTTTAATTTTGGTTACAGCTGGGTTGCAAGGTATTGGTTTCTTTTAAAGTAGCAGGAACATCAAACAATGTCTCCAGTCAGTACCATTGTTCTTGTTCCTTCTGTGGGTGAGTTACAGGTGTTAACCCCTCCTGGGATTTGTTTCCTTGTTTGGTAACCAGCCTTGGCTCTTAAGTTACGTGGTTAGAAAAGATTAGATGGCCTATACCCAAAATTGAATACTGAATACAAGCACTGCTTTTTCTGACATGGCTCGACCTTCTCATAATTGCTGCCATCTGGGGAGTGGTGTCAGCCTGCTCCCATCTGCTGTCATTGATTCTTCGAGTGCTGGTTTGACTTGTGAGTGGAAGGGGTATGTGACCTTACTGCCTATCAGCCAGTGCTGGAAAAGTGAAACATAAATACCTGCTTGGTTCTCAGGCTTAAACAGCTACAGACTTAAAATTTGGATCTTTTTCCTCAAAGCTGAATTTTCAGAAACCCTTTACCATATCACTTTCATGATTATCTGTGACACAGCACTGTCACCTTTGGCAACCGGTAAGTCTCTAATAGGAATAAAGCCTGTAGTAGTCCATAGCAGCAAGCAGGCTTACTCAAGGGAATTAGGAATTAGCCTTTAGTAATACCCTGAGTGGACGTTTGTACATCCTCTACCAGAGCTAAAAGAACCTCTGCATGCTGAAGGCTATGGGGAATACTTTGATTTTAGACTGAACTTTATCTTGCTGTGTCTAACACACACACACACCCCAAGGATGTGGTGCTTTCTTCAAGTCTGACAAGGTAGGTGCTTCTCATTTTTCTATGTGAAGGAAACTAGTAAGATAAATAGGTGAAGATTGGGTGCAGGTGAGAAAATAAATGTGTTTGTCTTTTCTATCACTGTTCTAGCGGCCATTTGCTTGGGTCAAAGATCTTTTGCAAAGCAGAAAGCTAAAAACGGCTCATTCTGCCTTTAGGGAGATGAAAACTGCCTGTGGTTTTCTCCCAAGAGGTGGTTATCTCTTCCAGTGTGTCTTCTGATACTCCTTCATCCTAAGGAGTTTAAATCTGAGCACTTTTTTAAATGCAATGATATTTTTATATATCAAGACATTCTTTATCTTGTATTTAATAGAAGAGAGGAATACTTTTTCTTCAAAATGAATAATGAAAGTAAATTTTTAGCCATCTGACATGTTTGAAGAGAAAGTACAGAGGTACATATGTGTTTTACTATGCTGTTGTTAAATGCTTTACCAAAGTTCAGGCATTTTAGTACTCACTATACTTGTAGGACAAAACATCGCTGATACACAGAATGGTAGAAGAAACAGATGAAGGAAAAATGGCTGATGCTGTAAGCATGATGCAAGGCAAAGATTCCAAATTAACTGATTTTGTTTAACTGGTGTTATTTTTGTTTCACTGTCATGATTTTCTTGTCAATGCTCCTTGATCTGAAGCAAAGGGATAGAGCTCTGAACATTTACAGTTCATCTTACTTTACCAACCACACTGGAATCTGTTATGGTCAGAGTTACTTTGAGATGAACACATAACAGAAAATCAAATTAGATCAATACATTAGCTTTCATCATATCTGTATTGATTGTGTGGCTGCTGAAATGGAGCTTGGCAGTGGACTTAGTCATCAGTTGGGCCTTGAGTGGCTGAGGTGAGAAATTGCTACCCCTGACTATTCCTGGGATGATAGCTTGGGAGTTGTGCAGGGACTCAGTGCAGAGCAGCTGGGGAGGCACCAGTGAATGTGGGTATAGCAACTCCAAAGAGAGCTCAATGGCAACAATAAAACCTCAGTCTTATGGTCATCTGCTGTAGTTTGTGAGGACTCACTCTTTTGCTGTGTAGTCATGAACCATGTGTGTCATAAATATAAACTACAGCTCAGACATTCTCTTTGCTGCCCTAGCTGCCGGTTTCAGGGGTGTCAATGGGAAATTCTTCAAAGTACCTTTCTACTTGAAATTTCTTGCTAATTTTGCTGCAGAAATCTTGCTTGATTTACAGTTTTCTGCTAGTGACACCAAGATGAATGATACAAATGTGCCTTCACCCTTTTGTCAGACCACCCAAGTTTGGAACATTAAAAGTTCAAAATTAAGCTGTGGGCAAACATAGTTCTTCCAAGAATCCATCTTGCAAGGACATCTTGGATAAAATATGGGTTAAGCTAAGCAAGAGTAATGCATTATCGAGGAAAGTGTCTGCAAATTGAGTCAATCAGGGATATAGTCATTAGGACTAATTGCATAAGCATGTGTTCAAAGCTGCAAATGCTTGCTTTCAGTCTTGTCTCCATTCAAGCCACTTGTCAGACTTGCTTGAAACTACTTGCCATCACAACTAATTTAAAACCTTTTGCATCTAGCTGAGGCCAAGTTTTATCTGAAAAATACCAGCAGTTCAAGTTGCCATATGACCATGGTTCTTCCTTGTTCAGTTTTGAAATTTTTTTCATTCACTGTTACAACTAGATGTGTCCTGATAAAATAAAAAAACACTGAATTCTGTTTAATCCCCTTATTCCCCCCCAAAAACAAATGTCAAAAATCTGATTCAAATGTGTGTATGCTGAAAATTATTTGGCTGCAGTGAAACAATATAACAACAGTTTTCTAATTTAACAGTAGGCCCAAACCTACAGATCCTAGAAAAGCCTAGTTCATATCAACTTCATTAAAGGTGGAATTCAGCCTACTGCTGAGGGCTGGCAGAAAGCCAATCTATGCTTAACTCTCCCTAAGTCCTAAAGTATGCACTGCTTTTGTTTCTGAACTATAGTAAATTTTATGAGGAGAATTTAACACCTGTAAGGATTGGGCCCCACAAGCTGTAGTAATTGCTAAGAGGAAAAAAAATCTGAAATGTTCTATTGCACAGCACAAAAAAATACTTCTTGATGAACTAGAATTTGTTTTCATGATCAAGAAGTTTTCTTCATCTTCTGTCGAACTGATCTTGGATTTCATTATTTACAAATTTTCTCTCAAGACCTATTTATAAAATATTTCATTAAGCCTTCATTTCATTGTAATTCTGTTGTTCTGGAGCACATGAAGATGAAATTTTTTGAGGACATGTGGGGAAAGCTACTTTGGGTGCACTAATAATCAGGTATATATTGTCTGGACATATGTGTATGTACGTTTGCAACTAAGTGGATGTGTTAATTTGAAATTTTGCACTTTTGTCTGTTGAGACAGCTTTGTAAGTTCAGCAGCAGTAGCATAGTATGATGATGACACGTGGCACTCTGCCTTGCAGGCAGGGACATTTCTGCTCTGGTTCTTCTATAGTGGTGACTGTCCAGAGGTTTGCACAGCCTGGTTTTGGTGGCACTTACACTGTGCCTTCAGTAAAACAGTGTCTGATGTCAGCTCAGTGTCTGGGTTTCCCAGTTTTCCCAGGAACAATTGTTGGCCATGTTATCTGGGGACACTGGGCTGTGATTGTTTCTGAGTAGAAAAATGAAGGAGTGTGAGGAAGCCCTGCCAAAACATGGTTTATTTCTGTGTAATTCCCCCAGTTCCCCTCTTTCAGTCATATGTTGATATTTTCATGAAAATTCAGACTAGAGACCCTGGAATACATTTGAATTAAGAGAGGTGAAGGAGAGAAGTCTCCTTCTGTCCCACAAAATGACTGTGAGCAGCCAGGACTGAGATGGCAGCACGGGTGGTTCCTAAAGGTGTGCAGACTCGTAATCACGTTCTGTAGAGAAGAGTGGTCTATGCACCAGAACGGGCTTCCTGAGTGGAAGAAAATGCCTCCAGCTCTACCTCAGTCCCTGGGCACAGATGGACAAATGCCATTACTCTTACAAGTACATGTACTTACTTACATGTACTCTTACAAGTACAAATGCCAGTACTCTTACAAGTCCAACAAGTCCATGGTTCCGTGGTGCTCAGCAGGAAACAAACCACAGACCCCAAACCCCTGTGGTGTGCTGAGCTGTGATCCTGGTGCTCAGGGGCTGATGCAGGCAGCAGTGGGCTGGGACAGTGCAGTGAAGCAGTCACTGTGCTGTGTTCATGGGCAGGACAGCACAGTGGTTATGCTGCTCCTTCTCAGAGCTGCCACAGCTCAGAGCTTCCTGTTGTTTGCAGTCAGAATGGAATATTGCTCTGCCAGCCAAAGGAAGGCTGTCCTGCTGCCTGCAAGGCATCTTTGTGGTGGTGTGCAGGATGTCTCTTCTGGAAGCTCTCTCTGCGCTGCTTTGCTCAGACAAAAAGTCGACTGCCTAAATGTGAAGTGGTAGAGTCGAAGAGTTTCATAAGTCAAACAATTTAGTTTAAAAAGCTGTTTAAAGAGTTTTTCCTTTCTGAAGGCACCTTAAAGTCAGTGTTGCAGCAAGAATCGTGCTAAACATTCATGTAGTTGCAGTCTAGATTGTCTGTTCCAACTAACACACATTTTACCCTCCTGAGTTTTTCCCAGCTTAGTGAGTAAACATATAGTCTTAGCTGACTGCAAAAAGATTAGTTTACTTCAGTGGGCTTAATCTATGACATCGACTAATCTTGGTTTGATCCTATTACTGCAAGGTCAGCTGGGATTGTAGTGTTTGATTGTTTTGCTTTGCTCACTTGATTCCAGCATTCATGGTTAGGAACAGTTTTTGTCTTTATTGGTATCTCTATGACTTTGTAGTCAGGAGAGAGATGCCTGACTCATGTGATCCCAACTTTGAAAAGATTAGGATACTGTCTGTGAAGGAGAGAAAAGGAAAGTCCTCGTCCTATCGTGTATCCCTTTACCAATGTTACTTCTTGAAATTTAAGTTGCAGTAAAGAAAGTCCACCATCACTTGTCAGATCTCTGAAGATCTGTGTGGCAGGAGTTGGTCAGCTGGAAGGTATTGCTGTGATAATTGTTCCTAGCAGAAATGGAGAGCCTGCCATTGACGGAGCTGGTAAAGGTGGGAGTTCTAAAATTGCTCCTGGACTAAGGTCGGGGTAATAGGTCTGTCACAGGTCACTTCCCTTTGCCTCTCACCGTCAGGGGGCATGGCAGGCTGGTGGCTCTCAGGTCTGGGTGTTGCTGGTAGAGGGTTGATCTGTCGTTGCCCAGAAGCTGTTTGTTTCCAGTGATTAACTTGGCACATCTCACCACTGAGCATGAACTGCAGCTGATGTCATGATCGACAGATACGAGGGGTGAGGTGCTCCTCACCTGTGAGGAGAGTATGTGCCTGTGAGTGAGAGTATGTGCTGGTGTCTTTCTCTGGCACGAGCACTACAGCAGCTCCTGTTGGCAATCCCCAGGAAATCAGTGAAAACCTTAAGGGGTTTCCCCCTTCTTCTACAGAGATTGGCCAGCAAAAAGCACGGTTGCATTTTTACCTAGTGCTTGGTAGGCAGATGGGAGCAATGGATTTTTCTCCTAATTGGTGTTTTCAAAACTCCTCCAATTTAATTAGATTTAGGCTTTAATGTACCTTTCTTAACAAACACTGGTCAATAGGAGGTAAAACACTACAATTAGAAAACATCCAGCATCATGACAAAACTCACTGGGATGTCACAGGACTTGGTGAGTTATGCAATGACAATAAATAGGGACCAGCAATACACTGACAGGTGCTAAGCTCTGTCAGACAAGGCCACCTAGAACATGCTGACTTATTGCTTGCTGATGTGTGCTAGAGTTGTTTCTGGACTGCATCATCTGTCATGGGTAAATTTAATTGAAATAAAGAAACCTCTAAGTGGTAGAGTTAGCATGCAGAGAAGGGGGACCATAATACTATATTTGTATTTCTCCTCGCTTTTCTTTCTTCTGAAGTGATGAACTGTGAGGTGTTTGGGTTTTGTAGCCACCCCTTTTAAATTAGCATCCTTTGGAGTTCAGCTGAGGTTTTCCTTTCTCTTCTCATCTGTAAAATTTCATTAATGTTGGGAAAGTACTTAAAACATCTTGCAAAACTTTGAACCCATTACCATAAAGAACTGAGGGTTTGTCAGTATAGCTGAGAATGTTCTTTAAAAATGTAGGGATTGTTTGTTCAAGGACTTTGCAAACCATAATCATACTTGTATCTGATCAAGAACTCCAACTGAATTCACAAATATAATGGAATTCCATGTCTTTGCATAGATTTATATGATTGCTTCTTTCATTCAGGTAGAGAAACCAAGATACTCAAGATATGAGGTGACTTGCACGTGGTCCCATAGAAAATCAGGGATAGGAAGAGAATATCTGATTCTCAGTCCCTTCCTTTACATTGAAACCTGTTCTACATCTTATCTTCACACTTATCTTGCAGCCAACTCATTCTTCATATTGTCTTGTTCTTCTGGCACCAAAATGTATTCATATGCACATTTCTGGGGCTTCTCTAGGTTACATTTAGCATTATTGCTAACTGGTCCAAATTTATTTTGGGTATTATATTTGCTTTTTTCATTTGAAGCATTTTTCACAATCAGAGCCAACGTGATGGTGTACAATACCAGTACATCAGGATTTAGGGAAGGTCACTGGCCGATTCAATTCCTTTTCATACTGAGAGGTTTTTAAACCTCTTCTGTACAATTAATTGTAGGTAAAGATGAACGTATTTGACCTTTCCCGCGTGCCAGTGTATTAAATATTAGCCATGGTTCTATTTGTGGAAGGAGGACGGACGACACTCCGTGAGACACCGTGAGACAATCCTGTGCTTTCCCAAGGAAACGCGCTGCAAAGCAGCACCAGGTGGCGCCGGTGGCACCCGGAAGGGAGCGAGCGGGAGGTGCCGAGTTCAGGGAATGGGAGCACTTCCCTTCCCCTGGATCCCACCCAGTACGGAGCATTTCCCATGGATCCCACAGGGTGGATGCAGGATGGGCATTCTGTGCTTGGGACTTTGCAGCCGAACCCAGCGCTATGAATTAGAGAATTGATAACATTACCAGAGCATCTCAGGGAAGTCTGTCCTTCCCTGTTTTCAGAATTGATAGCAATTCAGTGATCATCTAATAAGAACCAATTGCTTCTTCTGCCTCTGGAATGATGAAGCACAGTAGGAAGCCTTGTTTCATCATTTAGGATGTTGAATCTTAGCAGAGTTTCCAGACATCTGCTCTGCAGATGTTCCTTGGTTACCCAAGCAGGGAGCAGGTTTTTTATTATCAGTTGCAGATACTGGCTTGTGGTGGGAAGCAGAAATAAGCATCTTCCAGAGCTACAACCTCATTCTTTTAGTTCTCAGATCAGTGGAGTCTTGTGGGTTTGTATCCAGTGGGGCAGTTCAAGGCTTCTATCTTTACTTGTCATTATATTACTCATTTTGCTTATGCTCTAATTTTTCGGTTCTCTCTTTTTCTTCACTGCCCTTTCAAGTCCTCTGTTATTAGCTAAGTAAGAAACATTATTTCTTGCAGCCTTTAGTTGCTCGTATATATGGAAATGTTCTGGATTTATTTAACTAGCTTTATTTGAGACATGGTAATGTGTTGACAAAAGTGGTGTATTGAATACTGAAATGATGATTTTTCTCAAATCAAATGAAGATAAAACCTCATGTAATTCTTCTGAGATCCTGTTCTCATTGAAATCTGTGTCGAAACCCCATTTCCTTTTAAGATTGTGAGGCTGAAGCTGATTTCTGCCTGTGTTTATGCAGTATACATTAAAGTCCCCCAGCCTGAACCCCATTTTCAGTGGGGGCCACCACCAATGGCAGGAGTTCTACCTCTGAAATCAGTCTGGTTTGCATTTTGGGTCTAGGGTCACCCTTCTCACATCCAGGATGTGATGCCTCCAGCATCTTTCCAGTCTGCCCAGCTCAACAGACTCTTGGTGCTCCCCTCTGGCTCCAGTTTATGGTTCCAATAACAGAGTTAGCATTCCATTTTTATTACAGAGCAAAAGTGACTGTATGGATGTACAGACAATTTCAGACTGTTTTAGACATAGGAAAAAACATTCCAAACAGTATTTAACCAAAAATAGTTAAAGGCATTTTATTTATGACATGTGATTGTTTAAATAGAAACAGAGTGCTTGGAAAATAATGGAAACATAGGAAAAATGAAGAAAACATCTTGACCTGATTATTCAGACAAACTGATCACAATGGTCATCTGGGGTGAATACTCTGTCAGTACTTTATATCATTTGTCAGTCAAAGCTAACAGGTGTTTTACTTTAGGACAAGGAAGTGCTTTGTCACAAAGACAAGTTTGACTCCAGTAAGAAGTCCTTTCTCAGGGCTGATGATACTTAGAAAATGGAAAAAGATTTGGCAAAGCTGGTTTGTAAAATAGTCACATAAAGAACAGTGTAATCCTTTCTGTCATCTAATTTATTTTATTACTATGACTACGAGGACTGCAAAGAGTTATGGTTTTCTATCTGTCTAAAAGGAAAGTCACTTCCAAGTGTGCTGAGACTGAACATCATTGTAATTAATTTGTTGTCTTTATCCTTAAAGTAGAAGTGAAATCATAGAATGTTTTTAGAGGCTTAGCTTTGTATCCAGAGTAACAACTTGCTTGTCTGTTTTAGTGTCCCTAAAATAATTCTGAAGTTCAGTCTGTATACAATCTTTTCTTATTATTATATTCATAGTCCTGTTTTTTAGAATTCAGGTTTTTACCTCCCCATGTTTTAAAGCAACACAAGTCAAGAAATGAATTTTCTTTTCTTAGCTTGGAAGACCTATCCATTTGCAGAATCCTAGGATGAGACAAGGGCCTGATTTGTCAGACTGCTCCCAGGTGATTCTAAATGTGCCACCAGCTCTTTCAGCTTGGTTGGAAGTTGAATGTGATGCCATAGTGAAGAAATCCAGTGTCCTGGTTTCAGCTCTGCCTCTTTGAGAACAGCAAGAAGCTGTCACTAGCTCTCTAATTACATTAGTAGGCATTTTCCATGTGAAGTAAATTATTGTGCATGGGGCCATGGCATATAATATACCATTGAGGCCTGAGTTTTCAGAAATACCCATTCCATAAATGCCAAGATTGAATTAGGTAGTCTTCCATCTTGGTCAAGGGCCTTTATCTGCTTCAGTTTCTGAAAAGTCATTTGAGGCAACAAGAACCTGAATTGAAGTGGAAGCTTGCATTTCTATTATAGGAGCTGTTGCTTTTTCAGTATTTTTCAGAATTAGGTCAGAAACTGTCTGAGCTTAAACAATCAAAGTTAGTGAGTGTCTTATCAATATTGGAGCCTGTAACCAATTATACTGTTTCTTATCTGTGAAATTATGTTGGATTTCTGTTATTATTCTGGGTAATATTTATAGGAAAAAAAAGAAAAAGAGAGCACAAGCAGAAAATTACATTGATGTGTGAAGTATAGATCTGTTATTCTTTCCATGGAAGGTATTATCTAATGACTTCCTGACACGTGGTGCATATCCAGTGCTACCAGTCCATGAGCAATTAATGGACGAGGAAATGTGCAGCCCAGACAAGCTGGGAGCTGTGACTGGTTTTCTGTTGGAAATCAACTCTGCCATCAGACAGAGGGCAGGGGGGAGGAAACCAGAACTCAACTAAAAGGAAAAAAAGGTGTTTGTCACACCTGGAGGTTTGTGCTTTGTACGTCACACAGATCTCAGCTGCTGCCTTATTTGTTAGAGAGGAGAGTGCTTCTTTGCTTCCCAAGGGTGCTGAAGTTCAGGTTTTTAATGTTCAAGTCACTTAAATGTTAAGATGGAAAGTGCTGCAGAAATAGCTACCAAGTTCTAGGCAGTGTAATCTCAGTATAATACACTGTCTATTAGGGGCAGGGACAGATGAATGCATGTAACATTTTGTGCTGTCCTCAGCCATAATTTTCCTATATTGCTATTTTTTCCATCCCAGGTAATTTCAAACCAGGGAAAGAAACCAAGTAACTCAGTTTTATTAATCAGGGATGAAGTCTCTGCTAACAGAAGCTAGAGCTTCTTGTGATACTGTTTGAAAACACAGGAATGTCGAAAGTGCAGTGCTGGACAAATTTTCCTGTAAAAATGCTCTCCCAACACCATTTTCTGTGATGTGAGGTCTTCATTTCCATTTCTAATATAACACCTACTCACTGAGATGGAAGCTGATTGTGCTTTAAATTGCTGTGTGCTGCCTGTACAAGCCTTTAATACACTCAGGAAGGGGAAAGGAGCCGCACAGCTCCAAGAGAACTCACTGTGGCATTCTGTGGTCAAATGAAGCTCATCCAACCACAGTTGCTCAAATGTTAGTACCAGTGATCATGTAACCACATGGAAAATGGTTAAACAGCTGGCAGCTAGCCCTGTCTATGCAAGAAGTTGTCAGCTGGCTCAGCCTGCTGTTCAGTGGGCTTCTGCCTGCTGTAAAACTGTTCTTCTGATGTCTCTGAGGATGCTATAATAAAGCAGGATGTAAGAAACACCCTCTGCCACAACTTCAGACTCTTAAGTCATCTGTCTGTGCTTCAATTCAGCACATTTTAAACTGCTAAGATGAACACAGTTTTTTTGCTTTTAATTTTCAGTTTTAATTCGTCTTTGTAGTTAAATGTGATCAAGAGTGAGCCCATATAGTGTAACATCTTTGATACCCTGGAAAATGGGCTAGAGTGCACTTGCAGGAAATTTGCAGCTCTACTGAGGGGAACACAGCTGGAGGCTGTTTCTCCAACAAGCTGGAGGAATTGACCAACACAAACTTAAAATGCAAATGCAAAGCCCCTGTCAGTAGGATCAGGAATCCCAGTGAACAGCAAATTGAAGGTGAGTCAGCAGAGTGCCCTTGCAGTGCTGAAAGCTGTATTAGTGAGAGGAAAATGTTTGCTCCCTCTGATTGGCGCTCATGAGTTTGCATCTGGAGCAATGTCTTTATTTTGGGAGCCCCTTTATACAGGATTGACAAATATTTATGATGGGGCCCTTGGGACAAGGGTGGTTGGAGTATGGAAGCCCCAGATAAAAAGATAGGCTGGAAGAGCTTGTTCAGCCTGGGGAGAAGGGGACTAAGGAAGAATTAAGTTGTAGTCTTCCACTAAGTAAAGGAGTGTTACAGGAAAGATGGAGCCAGATTCTTCTCATAAGTGCAGAAGGAAGAAACACTGCAGCAAGGAAAAATTCCACAGGGATATACTGAAAAAAGTCTTCACAGTGGGGAATGGTGGAGTACTCTTTAGAGCTTACCCAGAGGACTGGAAACATTGTTCTTGGGGGTTTTCAGCACTCAGCTGGGCAAAGCCCTTGTCCACTTGATCGAACTTTTAGGTTGTCTCTCCGTTGGGTGGGAGGTCAGACTAGGTGAGCTCCACAAGTTGCTCCAATTTATTTTTTCTATGATTCTACAAATATAGGAAAGCTGATGGCTGAGCACTTCCAAGGATGAGGGGACAGTGTGACCTGGTGGGTTTCTACTCCCTCGGCAGGTTATTAGAAACACTGCAGCAAGGAATGTCTTGTTATTTACTGCTATATGTTTTGTTATTTACTAGCATGGGGTTTGTTGTTCATATGATTAGTGCAGATTATTTCTAATATGTGAGAGTGCTCACATGGGCACCAATTTACAGGCCCACTGGCACAAACAGAGGTTATTTGTTTATCTTTTCTGTCCACATCTCATTATCTGTTTTAATTTTTCTTTAGAAGTGCTGTTTCCCTTGTAAGAGAAAGAGAGGGGCCAGACAGTTGGTAAATAAGAAGGACTCTAGAATGGAGAAACAGACAATGCTGAAGTAAAAATACCACAAAGTGGCCCACAGTCTTCCTCTGAGTTAGGTGTAGAATTGACTACATGGAACTTCTATTCTCTAGCTGTTACCTGCCAGTCACTTGCTGAGTTTTTGTGTAAACTGTTACATTTTTAATCTAAATATGCTCTTGCCTAGGTTGCTGCAGCAGTGCTTTGAGGATATGTAGTTTACAGAAGAAGTTGACTCTTCGCCCAGCAGTCCCCAGTGACCTCCAGAGTGCTCATTCTCATGGTAGGTAACCAGCACTGAGCAATATTCTGTCTGTGCTTTGTTTCAGGGAGGCAGAATAAAGAGTCAAGAACTGTTAAGTGCATAATGGACCCTAGGCTGGTTTTTCAGTTAAACACATGACTCTTGAAATTTTCCCATTGTATCACAAATGTCAAAGGACACAAACCAGCATGCTTTTTTTTACAGAAAACATTCTTTTAAGATATCCCATTTTTTAAAAGTGCTTTAAGTTTTTGTCTTATAATCCACTGCCTATGAAAGAAACTTGTGTTAGTTTACTACTCATATTAATTGCAAAGTGAAGGAAGGCCTAATTCTACATGTCTTGTACATGCAGGTCTTTTCACAGGTCTAAGCCTATCTTACCCCTTGCTGTCAGTGTAAATAAAGTTCATTGGATTATGGACTGCTGCCTTCCATATTTAGTTTGGCTACCAGGGTGAGTGGAAACATTTTAGCTGATATGATGGACTAAAGATCAAAGCTTTAAATCTATTTTTTTTTGTTTTAAACTAACATCAAACATCTCTGATGTGATGTCATAGAATACAGCTCTATGAACAGCAAGAGCACGGTTGGGTTTTTTTCTATGGGCTGAAACAACTACAGTTGTCTGTAACCAAACTATTCACTTTTTTGAAACACATTGGGGTAGGGCCTTTGGGACATGCATCTGTTCATGATTGCAGATGTTAAATTCCCATGGTGTGGTATCAATGAGATGTACAACTACTTATGTCTTAGTGTGTTACTTCTGTGTCCTTTGAAATGCTTGCATCCTGCTTTTCCCAGAGAGCAGGCTGTCAAGGACCTTGATGGTGATCTTGCAGATAGTGTGCCTGCACTCTGCTTGTTCCTTTATGGGGTGCATGCTCTTGTTTTTTTTCGTTATCAAAGGTTGACCAATTTGATTTCATTACAAAACGTGGAGGATGATGGACAGATGTGTCATTTCATGTCATGGATTGATCCATTTCAGAACCAGTTTCAGGGTCTTTCACTTCCATACTGTGCTAAATATTCATTTGTTGTCCAACAATATCCTGTGGCGAGCGATTACTGTGCTTTCCTCCCCTTGTGCTGATTTAGACCACGTGGTTACACAGATCTGATCCAGGCCACACAAACCATTGAATCAGCTCAACTGATGAAGCAGAAAACTCCAGCATGAGACAGGAACCTTCATAATAACATTTGTTTTAAAAGGTTTCCTAATGTGCAACTAAACTCCTAAAACCACAAGCTCTTTTGGAACATCTATTAAACTTGTGCTTCTCAGTCACAGAGCTGTTGAAAGTGCCAGCATGGTGCGTGTTTCTGTTTCCCAATCTAGTGGAAATGGCCCATGAAGCATTATATAAACAGTGGGGGCAAGAACATCAGCTTAGCTGCCTGAGTTTTCAGCTGGGGTTAGTAGTCAGCAGCTTCTGTTGCACTGATTGCTTTTATCTGGCTCTTGAATGCAAACATCCCTTTGGTACTGAAGACTTGTAAAAATCCAGAGTGGTCCTTAAAATACACCAAGAACAGTTATGGGGAGCTCAGACGTCTTAAAATTACAGATCCAAAGGGACTGAGTTGATTCCTTACTCATATTCTACACTGTGTTTTGAAGAACAGATTTGTTTTCTAAATTTCTGCTTTCTGAAGAGTATGTCCCTATTTTTGTTCTTGTGTTGACCAGAAAAACAAATTTGGTCCATCTCTGTGTATCAGTCCCTTCCACATTTTGTTTTAGGTTTTCAGTACTGTTTTTTGTGCCTCTTCTAATCATCTGCAAGCAGGCACCTGTGCCAGTCTTATTGAGGTACAAAGGGACAAACCTAAAAAAAGACAATAAATAGAAAGTATGACTCTATAACTAGATCCTGGAAATTAGTGGTGCTTCTGACTTAACCTTGCAGTTACAAATCAGCCCTCCCTGTGTATTTTTCTGAAATGGATCTCTTTTTTCTCAGTGCTCTCATCCATTTTCTTTTTCTAAGTGAGACTCGAACAAATTTCTAGCTCATGTCTTCTGGAGCCAACTAGATATTTTCTAGGCAATAATTGCTTCATTGTTCTTTAAAAGAACCTTGTCTCTTCCTCATTTCTTTTTTTATCCTCTCCTAACTACCTCCTTTTCCTCTTACTCTGCATACTTAGGCAGAATAGTATAGAATAAATGCATTGAGATATTAGTGAGAATTCATGAAGATAATGCACACCACACCTTATCTACCCTCATTCCCTAATTAGTTAAACTCTAACTGGTGATCTTATGGGATGTTTGCTGTTAAAACCTTGTCACTCTCCTCCTGGGGCCTGGTGTGGGCACACTTGCCATCAGCAAGGGCTCCACCAGGCCTCTAACCCATGGTCTGCTGAGGACCATCTGCTCTTTTCATGTGCCTTTCTACTGATACCAAAACAATTTCCATCTGACTGCCCTGTGCTTTGCACAAATAAAAACCTTTCGGGCTGCTGCTTCTAAAGTAGATTTACCTTCAATCACCATTTATTAAATCTCTGTCCATTAAAAACCATAGCTTGCAGAAGCTGTGTGCATTAAGCCTGATTATAGAGTCAGTAGAGAAGAGGGAGGGGGCCAGCAGTTGCTCTCAGTGTATTGCCTTGTTTTTCTGCTTGGCTGGCTGCTGGTAGCACTTGTGGCAGGGCATATTTCGGAACAGGAGTCTCCTCATTTGGCTTTGATTTTGTTTTATGCATTTGTCTCACCTTTTGTTTAAACTGTAACTTAATGATTGTTGGCTTCAGGAAAAAACCTGCTCAGACTACATGACTGAAATCAGGGTTTTCTTTGATGCTGGGGTACTAGTTCCATTATGGAGGGGATTAAGAAAGGAAAGTTCACGGGTTCCTTACGGAGGATGAGTGGCTCCTTCAAACGTACTTCATTTAAAGGCTCAGCATCTGGATCACAGAGGGTAAGTCTGCAATTATCCAAATAGTACAGCCACAGGAAACAGCTGGAGGCACTGTTTGGCCCTCTTGCTTTTTACAGCTGGTACTGTTATAAATGAGAACTTTTCCCTTTGTGCTTGTTTAAGTCTCAGAGGTATCAGTCGTGCTCGTTGCACTGGGTCTAACAATGAATCTTATTCATGTTACAGGAGTCCTTTCACAAGTTCCTGTCTTAAGGATCTTTGGGTGAAATGTCATGGTACAGGGCTAGCCTGTAATTATTCCTATCCATAGTCAAAATCACATTTTGTTGACTATTGATAGTGTTCGTCACCAGTTTAGATTCAGGAAGTGTGAAGACTGGTAGGATGTATACAAGATTTTGATGTGATTAACTGAACTATAGATGACAGATTCTATGGGAAATACAGTCTGTGGTTAGAGTATTTGCTGTGTAGGTTATGAATGAAAAAGCAAGGCAGAACAAAGACATGAGTGATTGCTTATGATGTGTAAGTTCACTGTTGTTATCATAAGCTTGCATGTAGTAAATGAATAGTAAGAATTCTGTTTTTAACTGTTTTCAAGCTTTTAAGGGAATTTATGTACGTATTTTGTCCATAGATTTATAGATTCTTTTACAAAAAATATAGACTCACTTCAGCTCAGGATTATGTAGATTCCTGATCAACTGGCCTTTTTCAAACTGATTGTATTCAAATAATGAGAAATAGTTTTTGTCTACTCTTCGAACCCCTGCAACCCTTTTACCTCTAATTTCTGCTGATCGTCATCACAGTGTTAGAGTCAGATTCTAACTAAAGGGTGAAAGGAAGTTTCAAGGAATATATAAACTGAGAGAAAAAGTCACAGGCAACTAAGTATGTATTAAAATCTTTCCTTATTTAGGAAGATTGTTCTATACGATGTGCAATACTGGTCATAGTCATCTGTGATTGCAAGAGAGAATATGTCTGGGTTTGAGGGACTTCTTCAGCAGAAACTGATGGTCATGGGCCATCACCACGGGAATTCCGAGCACCATCCCAGTATAAAGTAATTTACAGATTTACAGTGATGGTTTTTAGGTACTGACTTTGGACCCTGCTAGGGATTGTCAAGCTGCATGTAATACCTGTATTACAGGCCAAATTACAGACATCGAGGGCTAGATGAAAAAAAAACAAAAAAACCAACAATGCTTCAGCTGCAATTTCCTTGGCACCAGGACCAAGGCTAAACACTTGGAATCAAAACAGAAGGTGTTCGCGGTGGGTTCAGTTTTTCCTCCTCTGCTGGACGTAAAGCAAAGTGGCAAAAGGAAGTGTCAGCTGATACTTAGCAAGTGTTACTTTGGGTAACTTTGCCTGTTACTCGCACAGTTATTTCCTGGATGCCTCATGACAAACCAGGCTGTCCTGCAAGTATCTTGCATTTCATGGACAACTGCATATTGCTTGCTTTGTCACCCAAATGACTTCCAGCTTCATAGGCTGGTAGTATTAACTTTATTTATTGAATAATACAAAGAAATAATGATAAAGGAAGTTGCAAAGGATTTCCCCTTTAAAATATTCCCAAGCCTGCTTTGATATCGCAAAGCATACAGCATTTTACTTCTTGAATGGAATAAAGTCAGAGTAAAATACCCAGGCAAAAATGGCTTAATTTTGTCCCACTAATCCCATGGGAAAGACTAGTCAAGTGAAGGTAGAAGGAACACAATGCAGATTTTGTTTTTCTTGACTTCTTATTATAAGAAAATGTTGTCTTTCAAAAGCTGAAAATTCCTTTCGTGGCTTGCTTATTTTAGTCTTCCTAATTCTTTTGGTGTTTATTTGCCTTAATGTTCATTTCAGAAACAGAAACTTTACCTTTCATGAAAAAAAGTTGTTAGAATTGATAAAAAACTAGATTTTTGTGCTTATGTAATAGGCTGGGAGTGTTACTTGTGCCAGAAGTGATGTGGGGTGGCTCTCGGAGGTCAGTAGCACACTGTCATCATCCAGGCAGGTGAAGTGCTCGGAGTCAGGAGATCTCGAGGCAGGAAACTGGGCAGTGTTGTGCTTGAGAGTGTTTTGTATGGGCTGTTAATTTTTGCTAATGATACAGCTGAAAACAGGAATTGAAAGTGGTCCTGAATGTGTGTCCCCTGTAGGGGTGTAGTGGTTTGAGGGACATCTGGAAAACCTATCCATGTGATGTAGCCAAGCATTGAGGTTCATAATGAAAATTTCACCTGCTACTCTAATCTTTTTCCCTTTTGCCACTCTCACTCTTGCTTGTTTCTGAGGAATGTGTAACAGTGTGTGGTCCTGGCCCCTGATTTTAACCTCCAGTTTTTACTGCAGTAATGCTGGATACCAAGACTACTTAAAATGTGTCCAGCTCAGCTCTTTACTCTGCTTAGCTTCCCTGTGTAGTCCCCTGATTTTGACAACAGTGCTGCAGAGGAAGATAAAATTTTATTTCCTGAGCAGTTTTACAAAACCACCTGTTGCTACTTGCTGTGCAATTAAAGGTGTAATTCTCTCTCTCAACAGAGAATGCTCTAAATGAAATGTGAAACCCATAATGTTTAAGAAAGGAATGTCCTTGCTTGTCTGTGTTTTGGTTTTGTGTCTTGTAAACATCTCAGTTTATTAATAAAAGAAGCAGCTTGTCTGGATGCACATCACTGGTCTGTCGTTCCCACTAATGGGAATTACTTCAAATTACTTTTCTAGTACTAGACAATGCTTTCATCTCTGCTTGCTATCTCCATTGACTTGATCTAAATGTCTTTAAGATGTACCTACTATGACTCATTTGCTGTTCCTCTGAAAAGAAAACCAATTTATTGAAACAGCTTTGCTCTGTGTTTATTTCTCTTTGCCTATAATTCTTCCATGCTTGTAAATTCTCTGCGATTATCTGTATAAGGGTATATTCAGTACAAGCCTTCCAGATGCTCAGATTTAAGCTTTTATAGAGCCACTAATGTATTTTATCACTGTCTCCTTCCTGGCTATCAAATATGGTACAAGAAATTACAGTAATACCTAACAAAAAATTTTAAAAATATTTTATCTAAATGTAGTAGACAACTTTAAAAATCTCAACAGCACTACTGTAGAAAGTATAACAGATCTCTGTAATTTTTTAAGGTAATGCAGTATTACCCAGTGATTTATTGGAAAAGCTTCCATGGATTACAAAGGAGAAAAGATTATTAGCCCTTCAGACTAAGGCAAATAACTTGTCCTATGTTTTGTAAGTGACCAGATGAACCAGTGATGAACACATTCTCTTAGATCAGAGAGAATGTAGCTTCTAGGCAGAAAACCAATTTTGTCTCCCCTTTAAGCCACTGGTTTGATCTGTCTTGCCATTTGTTAATGAAGCTTGAAAATTGGTATGAAATCCCTTGAAGTAAGTTGCAGTTGTTAATGTTAAATTGAGTGTTTTGTGTGCTTTCTTATCATAATACTAAACTTCAAATAGGAAAAAAGACTAACAAGATAAATTCACTTTCTGCTCCTAAACTATTTGTCAAGCAGCTGTGATTTCCTTCAAACTGCATACCTTTTGAGGGTTTAGGTTTGCAATGGTCATAGGTATATTTAGAAGTTTTCTGCAACTGGTTAATATTGCAGTTATGGTTAAATAGATCTTGTGATAACAGTGAAATGGTTTTCTTCCTCATTCCTTTAGAGAGTTTCAAATTTTTCCCCCCAAATTTCTGCTGTGATTAAGACATGTGCCAATATTTTAGTCAATGTCTCAGTGGCTCAGAAGATAAAAGTGCTGTATTTTTTACATTTTGGTGAGTCAAGTGAATGATGGAAGTGAGAAAATAACTGGGACATAATAAAATTCATTTCTGAGTACATCAGAGCAGGTTCTGTATCTTCTTTAATGTTCAAAAAAAATAACAGGGCAATAATTAGACTGCTATCACAGGTAGAATTTCATGGCCATAAAGGGAAATAGAAGCAGACTCATCTCTGAAGAACAGGCCAGCAGGTTATCAGTTGTCCCTTCTCAAATGAACAAGGACTGTACTTAGCAGCCTGTGCTCTGGTACAAGCTCACCAAGTGAGACACAGCAACACAGCCTGTGCTCCTCTCTGTAATGACAGAAGGGAATGTCACATTGGAATAATCTCTACCAGAGTAGCTGTGTTTTTAAGAGAAACTGAAATACATTATATTTGGGTGTATAACTTTGTCCAGTTTTGACAGATCTTTTCTACAGAGAGCATTCTGCAGCCTCTGTCACTTCCCTGCCCTGCTGAATCAAGGTGAGGGAAGTGAATCACTGAAACACCGAGGCGCTTTAGTGTTGGGTGGGTATCACAATGTCCTTCAACAGCCTGGATAAGAGCATTGTGAAAAATGTCTAATAGAGAACGTGTTAGACAGCACCAGCTGATCTGAATAGGAATTGGAAATAAATCCTTTAACGCCCTAAGCAGGATGCACAATTGGTCAAGTGAGTTATAAGGCTTTTGTTTTGCTGTGACACACCATCCAAAGGAAGAATATCAGTATAGGAGAGGATTTGTCCAATTTGAAATGTAGAACCAAAAGGTTCTCCTTGGCACGTCCATGACCTTTTTCTTGACATCCTGTTTCTTGTCAAGACAGACAGTGTAAGGTATGGCTTTTAGGAATCTCTCTGTTGGCAGGAATGGTTCCTGAGGAGCCGAGTGTCTGTTCTGCAGGAATGACTCATCCGGCGTAGTCAGGCACGCGGCATTGCAGTAACCCTGTCCCTACGAGCCAGTGCATTGCAGACATCCAACAGCAGCAGATGGTGTGTGCATACAGGGAGTAAGATCTGATCTGTAGCACGAAGGGATGGCTATCATAAAGGCACAGAAGCTTGGAATCAGTGACAGGACCTCTTGCACTATGTAGCTGTTAAAGCCTCATGTACCTCTACCCAAAGTGCTGCCTACATACAACTGCTATGTCATGGTGGCTTCCAGCAAGGTGAATGTCAGGAGTTCTGTGGGAGCTTTTTTAGTTTAAGCCCAAATGTTTGGCAAATTCTTAAAACTGATGGTAGCTGTTACTTACAAGGCACATCTCATGGAATATCTGTATGTCTGGGCAAATACTGCATAACCCCCAGAGTTTACAGCCAGTGCAGCCTGTCCCCCAGCTGGATACGTATGTGACATGACATGAGTCCTGTACAGAAGTCATGGACTGAATGTCAGAGTCACCTTGTGAGTTATGGAATAATGGTTTTTATTTTTCAGCAATTTGCTGCTGTTCTGTTCAGCAGTTTATATTCATTTCTGGCATCTGTGCCTTTTGCAACTGTGCTTTGCTGCCTGTTTCCCAACATAAACTCCACCTAGTCTCACACAAAAAAACCTGCCATAGGTGCTTGGTTCATGCTGACCCTCTTGCTAGTTCTTGCTTACAGCATCTCTCCAGTGACAGACAGACTCAAACAAGCCTTATGCAGCTCTGAGTGGAGAAAAATGGGAGCAGAAAGCCTTGAGCAGTTTTCACTTTGAGTGTAGTTTTGTTGAAGGACTCTGTCAAGGGTGGATACTTATTACAAACTGAAACAAATACTCATGAATACTGAAAATCTCTCTCTGACTTTCAAACACAGAGAACAGTAAGTGCATATTAGAGTGCTTCTGAGGTGGATCATTTTACAGTAGCAGGAGATGCAGAATGTGCCTGTAAGAGGCCTAGAAAACAAATGTGAATAAACAAAGGAAAAAACTATTTTTCTGGAAAGTGATTCATGTCTCATGTAGCAATAGTAGGTTAGTTGATCTTGCAGTGAAGGATGTGGATTGGGGTACTCACTGCTTTCCTGTCCTAAGTTTGAAGAATCAGCCACTGCCTTAGTGAACAGAACCTTTCTGCTGCTTTTTCATTTCAGAGTCTATGTTAGTAGAATCTTCTACAAGTGGTTGCGATTCTTTTAATTTAGTCCTTAAAATGAGATTAAAAACATAGGTGGCAGAGTAAAGGAAGACTCATAAAGCATTGAAAAAGAAACATTTCATTGGCGATGTGGTGGATTGTATCAGCAGTTGAACTTCACTGTTCTGTTGCTATGTGGTGAAACTGGGCAACAACTCCATTTTCCTCTGTTTCTTTTATGTGTCTTGTCCACAGAAATAGTTTTTTGTTGGATGTGGGTCCCAATCTCTAGTGCAACTTCTATGATCTACATTAATGAAAAAGTTAGAAAAGCTATAGCTGGTTAAAACTGATCTAATGTTCCTCTGATCATATCCCCCACCCTGCTTCAAGCCTCTTTTAAAATAAAAAGTAAGCCATGAGGTAACCTACTTAAAGGCTTACATTTGGACCCCAGTTTTACCTCCTAGTACGTATGTTATTTTTTGTGTTATCAGTACTTTTGTCTGCCCCATGCTTTTGCCAGCTGTTAGCAGGCAAATTATTGATGTTAAGCAGCAAAAGTGTCATTGTAGGGTCAACCACTTAATCCAGTTTGGAGATGGGAGAAGTCCTGTAGACAGGCATTAGCAGGGTGGAATCAGAAAACCAGTTTGTCTTGAAAAGTGTCATGAAGCTGAGAGGAAATAGCAAAATTTGAATGTACTTGTTTGTCCAATTTTGTCTCCCCCTGGAAAAGTGGAAAAGGAGTGGAAAGCAGTGTTACATAACCAACAGCTGGTTCATCAGCAGATGGAAAGGAGGGTGGGGAGGATTAGACACAGGTAGCAGGGGCTCTAAAGGCAGCTGTACATGCCAGCTTGCCCAGGCTGGAGGCGGGGGCAGCACTGCTGGGGGGGCAGCAGCTGAAGCAGATCAGCTCACCCAGGCAGAACATGGGCAGTGAGAAAAGGGAGCCTCTGAAGCACTTGAGCAAGTGTGGGGAGAGTGACAGGGCAGTGCTTGCTGAGCAGATTCTGTGAGAATTGCAGGGGAGAGTGGGAGAGCCGTGACTCAGACCACCCCAGACTAAAGAGCTGCTTCCTCACCATCTAGGCTGGGCTGGAAAAACACCACACAGTCAGTCTGGAACATCAATCTAACATCAAATGAGTGAAAAAACAGAGATACCCTGATGAATAATTGTGACAGAATTAGAGAAGAGTCTTGCATTTAACAAAATGAGGAGACTGCAGGTATAGAAAATGTAGAGGATTTTTTTTTCCCTGTAACTATGACAACTGATTTCCTCAGTGCATCTGGTAGTATCTTATCCAAAACTCAAGAAACTGATTAGAAGCTTATTTTTCATGGTAATCTCATAATCTTTAATGGATAATGCTGGCCCTTTCTGCCAGTAATTTTACTTTTTTGGAGGAGTGTGATGCCTTCTGTGATTTTAATAGCATTCCATCAACATGTGATCCAACAGGAGTTTCTGTGGAGTGTGCAGTCACCTATGAAGTGTATCAACAATTAAAGCAATTGCTCTTCCAAAAACCTGGCTCACCTGACAAGGGTTTATGGTTCATTAGAGAATACTAAGCTCACATTGTTGATTCTGTTTTGTTAAAATTCTGTTAAAATCCTAAATGTTCCTCATTAAGGCTCCATCAACTAGATCATGTTAGAAGTTTTAAACTGGATTCATTCCCAGGTACTGAAGACAGAAAATTGCATGGCCTTGAACTTTCCATAAGACAACATTCATTATCTGTAGGAGAATACTGTGGTTCTTTTGATGTAAATAAGAAACTATAAAAGCTTGCAGTCACAATAAAAATTAACTAATCAACTGATTACAGTGACAGTGTCTCCTCTAAGCATAAATGGCTTAGATTTTGAGGATGAAGTTGAATATTATTTCACCACGTCATCATCAGCACCTGCTTTCTTCAACTCTTTGTGAAGATGTGTTGTAAAACAGTATCAGCTTGTATGCTGTACTCTTGGAAATGACATGAAAAAGCAGCCTTGTTCTATAAAGATTAATCTCTAATAATAGCACAGTAAAAGATGTAACAGCTGGTATGGATTAATATTCCTTAATGTCTACTTTCATGTGATTAATAGCTGAATGGCTTAAGCTCCTACCAGTGGAAAGCAAGCAGTGGTTACTAAGCTTCACTAAATGTACTGTTTGTAATTTTTTTAACAGAATAGACACTTAAATGCTTTTCATTTTTGATTTCCAGTGGTTTTAGTTGACTTTAACTTCCCTTCTTCCCAATTTTCCTGTCGCAGGTCATGTGTTACAAATTGTCTTTCACAAAGAAAGGGAACAATGAGTTGTTCAGGGCTTCATCCTCTCTTGTTTCTAGTACCCAAAACCATTCCTAAAACCATCATCCTTATACAATACAATCATTAACTTCTATGTCAGTTTACTTCTTAATGTATTTTACAGAGATTGACAGGTGAAGAGGAATGCATCTGGTTTTAGGCTTGATGTTCAAATTAAGCAATACATGTCTTTGTCCAGTTCTACATTGTTGGTGGTGATTTTTATGTTGTGTTCTTACAAATGTAAAATCTTTATCAGTTTGGAATTGAAGAGTAAAGAGTAAATTCCAAAGCTTTTAAAAAGATTTATTCAGCATGTGATTAGCTGGATCAGTGCTCAGAGCCCAGGGTTTGCTGTTTTGGAATTACATCTTAAACACTTAATAATTTACCTAGGTTTTACTGAAGTTTGAGTCCCCTAAATATTTTCAATTATAGATGTGAACTTGCTCATGAAACTGAAGATTGCAAATACAGGTGGGAATCAGGTGTACTGCTCATGACTTGACAAGTTTTTTCCACTGAGTGTCTAATAAATTCAGAGGTCAGGTGTGAGGCTGAGCTGGGTCAGACCAGAAATCTGTGCTGCCCACAGCTGGAACAGCACTGTCGAGGGAGTGCTGTAGAACAGGTAAAGATGTAGTTCCTCTCCCTCAGAGTTTTCTCCTAGACAGAAATACTTCAGATAGGGACTGTGTGGACCAAAATATTGGGGAGGTTTAGGTGAAATTATGTTGTTGCCTTTTAGTCAGCACAGCATTCTTCACCAAGGGAGCTTAGCTGCAAGTTGTATGGAAGTCTGCAAATCACACCCATTGAGCTCATTATTTTTGTAAAATAGTTTTTTATGTTTTAAGATTTCTTTAGCCTGACACTTAGTATCCCAAGTTGAGAACCTTTTGATATTGCTGTTGAATTTTGTACATGCTTTTGTATTTCGTTCTGATTTCACTTCACAATTCTGTTGAGCCGTCCTTACAAAATCCTGATTATTCTCATTCCCAGAAGCAGATTAGGCATTTTTTTGTTTGTATTTGTCAGGCTTAGGTTTGAACAGAGCAGTAGAAAGGTGAAAAGTCAGTGTGTTTTCCTAAATCGCTATCTCTGAGCATTGAAACACTGACATGAGATGACCTGACATGCCTTCACTAAACATTAGTATGTCTGGCTGTTTAGTAGTGTCTTTCATGCTAGAGAATCCCAATATATTGTATCAGACTTCTGTCTTCAGAATAGTTCATTTACCAGAGAAATGCCTCCACCTTCTCAGAAAGATCTTGACATCCAGTAACGCTAATTTTTATTCTGTTTTAATGATAGCTTTGCTGGTAACTAGTGCTGCACGTAGATCTCCCAGCCTTTTGGTTTACCAGAAAAAAGAGGATCCTCATAGGACCCAGGGACAGCTGGGCTCTGTACCCCACTGATCTCATCTAAAAGCATGTTTTGGTTTTGGTTCCCACCCCAGGCACACAACCACAACGATGATCCCCAGAATGCCTGATCTCTGCTGTTCTTGCCTCTGGGTACCTGCTGCACTGCTGGGGTGAGCAGCTGAGGCAGGTTCTGTGGGTATTATCCTGGTCCATTTGGGCCTCGGGCAATGTGGGGCCTGCTGAGAGCCCTCCCGAGGAGCAGAGCCCGGGAGTGGCTGTGTTCCAGGAGCTCGGGATTACTGTTGCATTTGTGCATTTCATTCAGGAAATAGCGGAAGGGAAATAACTGGATTTTTGGAAATGGCTGGCCCAGTCATTTGTCATTAGTGTCCCACTCCAGTCTGTGGCCTAGTTAATTTTAATCATTACTTCCCTCTCCCATAATAAATCCTACAGTATTAACATTTTGCTGTTGATAAAGCTTTAGTAGTTGGAATAAATAAACCCACTAATGTAATCTCTGATCTTTCTGACATTCACCTGTGTCACTCAGTAGGATTTCTAAGTGTTTTTTCATTTAAATTACAGATGTTCTGAGGTTATTTTTTTCAAGCACTGAGGGAGAGCCTTGTTGCCTTTATTTTGTATAACAGCATACTAGGAGGAAGGCACAAGGGCACTTGAATTTACTTGAAACTACTTGAATTTAAGCTGTTAGTGCCATTTTCCATCCTCTCTGGCCCGTAGCTGCTGAGGAGGTCTGTGTTAGGCCATTTGTGATACTAGCCCTGGGAGGATGTGTTTGAGACACCAGAAATCTGAACTGATGCCAGGTGTGTGGGTTCAGGCACTTGACTAAGCATTTAGAAATTCTTGTGTTAGAAAATAATATTACCTGGTCCCCACAAAGCCCTGTTAATCCTATGGGTCTAATTCATTAGCAAACACTGCCTGAATCAAGAACTAGAGCAAATCATCTTGTTGTCACCTTGATTTTTTTTCTCTGAAAGGAAACAGAAGCTATGACATTTCATGGAATTAAGATGTGAGGGCTGGTATTTAACTTGGTCAAATTGCTTTGATTTTCAAATAATTGTCATGTTGATAAGGTAGAATATTCTACTAATATTAAATTTTCATTAGTTTATACATGTTAATATGACTCATTACTGCTCTTCAAAGTGTTGAAATGGGTAAGCGCTTTTGTTTTCTGTGCACAGGCACCCAAAACAAATGCATTTTACTGTTTTGCTAGAATACTGGTTAGTTTACAGCAGATTTGAGTAAGTTAGAATGAAAATATACTAGTAGAACATTTCTGTGTCAACCTGTGTTATGGTTGCAGAAATGCTAGATAAAATGAGTTGAAAAGGACATGAAAACTGGGCTGCAAACCTATTTAATTCCTGTACACAAAATAAGGAAGCTGTGTTCAAGTTGCTTTCTGGAGCAATATATAGAGAAACAGATGCAGCTTGAATGAGAGAGTGCTTGCAATTGAAGCTTTCAGGGATCAGAATTAACTAACCCCAGTTCCAGGAGTATTGACAGGCCCCCAGTTCATGTATTCTAACCATTCTAAAGGAGAGGTGATTGCCAGACTTTCTGGCAAAGTTACACAACATTCAAAGCTGATTTCTTAGAACTGCTGTGTGGGCTTAACCTTAAGTGGTGTTTAAAATCCACATTATATTTTGGTGTTAGCTATATGCAGCAGGTATGAGTCCTTTTCCCCAACTGCAGTGCTTTTACATTGCTATTTTAATTTTGCTACACTGGTATCTGTAGCAGGATTGTTTTAGTTTAAATGAAACTATACTTATTTATACAGTTATTAACCAGAATTATCATTAGAGCATTATTCAGATAACTGCTATGTGGAATACCCATTACTTCCTTAAGCCTCCACTGGATAAATGGCCTGATGGGCTTGGGGAAAATGTAGGCACACTTTTGTGAAGCTTTTGTAATTACCAGCAAAAACCAGTGACCTTTCCCCCTTGCTGATGGAATCCATTACTCAGTTACACAGCACAGAAGTTAGCAGCTCTCTCTCATTCTGCTGTGTTCAATTAGAAGCTGACACAGGTTAATGTCCAATATATCCCCTAGATGGATGATGAGATTGGGAAAAAACACAGCAGCCACTCGGATTTTCTGCATTTGGCTTTCAGAGCTCTTTGGGTTCGTCGTGTCGTGTCACTCTGGAAGGGCTGCAGTACCGAGCTCTTCCTCCCGTGGTGTCACCAGGGGTGGGGACAGGGACCAGCTCAGCCAGCTAAGGAATGTGTGTCACCCCACAGTGTCCATCCACTGCTGAGGCTGGGGAACGGCTCCAAACCTTCCTGTCTCCCACAGCAGCAATCAAGTGGACAGACAGAGGCTCCCCAGGCCCCTCTGACACTGCTCAAACATTGCATTCTGGCATACTCCCAGCATGGGGGGTAAGCACTTGCACAGAACAGGGAAAGTCCATCCAGTTCCCTGGGTTTGTCAGGCCAGTATTTAGTTCCCTGCCTGAACAGGTGTATGAGCCCCTGGTTTGTTCCTGAAAATTGTACTGGGAAGAGTGTTCAATACCAAGATAACTGTCTACCAAATCATGTTTATCAGTGTATGGAAAGGCAGGATTTATCTGCCAGTACAGCCTTTGCCGGTGTGTTTCCAGGCTTTTGCAAGGTAACAGTAGGTCAGAAAAAGAAAGTGTCACCTTCCTAAGGCTTTCCTGGCCTTCATCACATTAATGATCTAGTCTTCTTTCAACAGCCAGATGCACTTGGATTAATCAGCCACTAGATAGAGCTGTGCTATTATCTAGAAAGGACCTCACTCTGCAGATTTACATTAAAATTTGGTATTCCCTAGTACTGAGCCAGAAAAAGGATCAGTTGTTGCACAGGACATATGTCAGATATAACAGGAAGCATTCTTTCTCCAAGATGCAGTAAAATTACCCCTCCATCCCTGATTATACACTGAGATCATGGATCTTTTCTAAGTGTACCTTATAATAAGACTTCATTGAATAGTCCAATTTAATTCCTATACATTAATTATTAAATAAGGCACATCTTTAAATTACCACAGCAATTAATTTTTAATCAAGCAGTCATCATAGAGCTGTTTTATCATGATTGTGGACAGGAACCTTGAAAGCAAAGTTTGTATTACCTTTTTGATTTTTCATTTCCCATATTCCCCTTCTCCCTTCCTCCCTTCTCCAGTGCTGAGAAATGCTCACATTTTGATCAAAGAGTCATAAACATGAGGAAAAGGAATTACATGTAATATTGCCTAATAAAACTCAGAACAAGATTGCTTTATTTAATACTTCATGTATTTTTATTCTAATTTATGTAATTTATAGTGCTAAACTTCTGAGATGTGTAATTATAAAAGATCATTAGCAAAACAACTAAGGATAGGTTTAGTCTTTTGACTGTGTTTAAGGTGTTGTTTACCAAATTTGTGCTGAACTGGTACTAAACTGCACTGTGTGCTTGAGGCTGCAGAATACAGCATAATTCATACTGAAAGACTTGCAACAGTTGTATGGAAGTTGAAAATGTGTGGGTTTGACAGATTCTGCTGGGAGTAAGTAGTGCTGTAAGAACAGGATAAAAACAACCTCCCTTCAGCAAAAACCACCGATGGCAGGTACAGGCACAGCACAGACATTGTACAGATTATTCTGTGTGTATTCTGGCAGTGGGCCTCAGCCATGAACACAAAGAAATATCTCTGGGAGTTTCTTAGTGCCATGTTCAGTCCTTGGCCCTCATTGGAACAGTTCCAAAGTGCAGCACTTGAGGCCAGTTCAGTGGGTGAATGTCTTACAGCCATGAGGCCATAAAAATGAAACAGTTTTCTAGCAAATTCATACATTTAATTTTTCTATTTTCACTTTTTCATATTCTGTGGTTGAATTAAGCAAAGAGTCCTTAATACACACTTTATCAAACACAAGCAGAAATTTTAATAGCCAGTATTATGAGTGTGTATTTGATTCCATTTTGTTCTCAATTCTTGCCAATAAAATGGCACTCAGCCTGCTGGTTGAGTGGGTTTGTGATTCTTTCCAAGGATCAGCTGTGGATTAGTGAAGTGCAGCTGGTGTGTTTCTCACGCCAAGTAGTTTGGGCACTGTTTTTTTATTTTTAATGTCCTTCTCGAAATAAATCCTGCCTCTTTGCCTTTTCTAGGGATTTCATTTTGTTCAGTAGTAAACTTCATCTTTTATCAAACTGTGTGTTAATGAGACTGAACAAACAGGCATTGCCCAAATGACTCTTTACCAAAAGGTGAATTAAAGAGATGTTCTTTGTTTAGTTTAACAAGGAAAATTCTTGTTTAAGGAGTCTAACTCAGTAGTGAGTGAAGCTGCTAGTCTAAAATGCCGATGATCTTCACCAGCAGTAATCTGTTAGAGACGCTAAAGGAAACCTAGTGCCTGTTTTAATAGGGGATGATGACTGCTCCATGAATGTAAAAGCAGCACATCAGCCATTTCTGCCATAGTTGTCATCAGATTCTCTGTTCTCTGAAGGACTAACATGAGCATTCGTAAGAATAACCATTTTTGCACTTAAAAGCAATAAACAGATGGGATGAATGATGAAGAATGCTAGTGACTTCTAAAACGTTTAAGAAGTATGTTACAAGGTACTTTAAACCTTGTTCTTTGTGAATGTATGTCTGCTTAATGAAAATCTCAGTTTGATGATGGAGTTCCTTGAATCTTGTTTGTTGCTTGAATCCTGTTTGGATTCATTTACAGTGATAAAACAAGCTCTCATTCATATCATTCTCTCTCATACAAAACAGATCCTTCTTGGAGAAGCACACAATAACTGGCACACTTAAAATTCTTCACCAGATCAGTCTGAAAAGCAATGTTCCAAATCCCACCTTTCCGTGCTGGAAAAGTGAGGAGGTGTTTGGTCTGTGTAATTTGGCTGTGCAGCAGAGCATGTGGAATTACAATGTGCTTTCATCAGTTCCTGCTCGTAGCTTTGGGTTCTGCATCTGTTTTATTCAGTTGTGCATTTCAGTGCTTGAAAGCATTGATCATAAGCCTTTCCTTTTGGAAGGCCTCCTTTAACCTGCAGCCTGTAACTGTAAATCAAGTGTATTGCTTTCTTGTTCATAAAAAGTGCAAAGTACTGAATGTTTCATGGGTCTTTTCCCAGACAAACCTGTGCTGTTGTGCACAGATTTGCTCACTGATAGTCCTGAAATAGCATTTTGATAAAATTAAGATTTCTGTCAGTGCTTTGAATAAGGTGCCTATTTCCTATGCGACTCTTGTTTCAGAATGCTGTTTTTTTTATCCCCGTACCATTCTTGAATGGCTGCTGGGGGAAAAAACCAGTAAAATATCATGCTAATGCTTTATGCCAGTGAGCTGTAACTCTGTAGTAATCAGAGTTCAATGGAACTGCACATTCAGCAAAGTTGAACAGTGCTGAGAACATGTCCTGAGAGCGTCCAGCTTATCCTGAGCTTTGCAACTGAAAGGCACAAATCATCTTACCTAATCTTTCATGGGAACTTCCAGCCTGCAAAGCCAATAAAATAAACACACTGATGCTTTCTATCGCTCCCTGAAAAGGCAGTCTTTTGGCTTTAGGCATAATTTAAGTATACCTATATAATTTGCATAGATGCCTCTATCAGAAGTGTGAACAAAGTAATGAATGTAGTAAAAAGAGTTATACACACACAAGGAAGAATCCAAATGATTCTGTGCAGTGAATAGTACATGGTCAGTACCTTTATACCGACCTTTCTTAAACTCCTCAGTGAGGCTGGATGCCCCTTGACAAGGATCTAGTACCTTCTTGGACCTGTTCAGGAAGCTATTCAAGAAGAAAAGGAGTACATCATTTCAGGATTTTTCAGAACTATGATAGTTTGGGGACAGAAGAGGATTCAAGACAAGAATAGACTCCAGCCTGTATCTGTCAAACCACAGCCATATTACCAACTAAGCTAGGAAAAAAGTGGCAAACGCTTCCAAGGACATTGAGATAAATGCAGTGACATGTGTGGAAGAACACTTTGAAATCTTGGCTTTTAGAGCTGTACAATGAGAGAATTCTGCTCAGGCCTAGCAGTATTTATCAAGAAGCCAGTTTGCAAAACTTTTATATGACTTCCAGTAAAAGAGAGCCAGTGTCATAATAGAGAAGAAGGTCCTAAACAGGCCCAGGTAGCAGAAACTTAAGATCAGTATTAGGTACTTTTCACCCTCTCCCCTCTCTTCCTTCGTCCCTCCCACCCTCCTCTCCTGTTTTCTTCCCTGCCACCCTCCCTAAGTGGAGTGCTACCATTTCACTGAATGAATAAATACCATGAGAGTTAATGTAACTATCTTAACTGGTAAGTGTACGGTCCAGAGTGCACCCACAAGCTCCCAAATGAAAAGGAAAGCAAGCAGAGAAGCCATCTAAGAGAAATTCTTGTGTTCCAGCCAAAAAATATCTGAGAGAAAAGTACTGCAAATATCTAGACTTAACGAGAGCACTGCAGTTTTATCAAATTGCAGTTCTGTAAGTGTAACTTGTTGTGGTATAGCTTTGATGAAATACGGGAAACATTCACTCTTAAAAGGCAGGCTAAGGAGGTTGATACACACTGTACATTCCAGCAGGATTATTACAGAACAGGTCTTGGAAAGGAGGTAATGCCCCAGATTTCAGTCTGCCACATGAAAGCAGCATAGGTGTGATTGCTACAGCTAAATTACCAGTGGATTGCTAAATGTTTTCAAAGGTGTGTATAATATATTGCACATGTACTTTAATCCATATATATGAGGTCTGTATTTATGTTTTGCACTTTACAGAGAAGAAAATCTGTGTCTTCCTTAGCAAGCTCTCAGTCTCACTACCAGGGTATGATTGGAAGCTCAGATGCTTTTGATAATGTATTTTATACTTTCACATCTCCAGTATTCACATCTCAAATTAGATCCAGGAGGGTACCAGACCTTTTGTAGTGAATTTGTATTTCTTATAATCTGTTCAGATGAGTCATCATGGCAATAGACATAGAGATGTGGTCAAGTCTTCCCACATAAAGCCTGTTACAGAGTTTCATTAGAAATTCTGTTTACTTATTTTAAGTTTATTTTAGATTTCGAAACTTCTGCTTTGCTCTAAAACTGTGTTCTATGTTTAATAAACTTCCTTTACCCTGGACAGAAAAGCAGTCTTGTGATGAGTATGGCAGTAGCACAGGGTAGGAGAATGAACAGCAACATCTTGTCTTTGAACTCGCTTCTTTTTTTTCTTTTGCTATGAGAAACATCTGAATGAATTAATTTGACAGCCTTCCATTGAGAGTAAATTAATTAATTGCGAAGTATACATTTGTTTGATATCAAGTGTCACTCTCAGTTGTTTTTCCAACAAACATCAGCTGTTGGATTCTATCCTTTATAAATATTTTGCTGTTAAACCTCTGTGCTGAAGCTCTCGTGGCTTATGCTGCTCTGTTGGCCACCAGTGACAGTGACAATTCCTCTCCAGGAATTGCTTTTGTAATGTTCAAGGGGCTGGATGTGTGTCCTGCACAGCTCTCAGGTGGACTGGTAGCAAACCTTAAGCTCAGCAAATTAATGCATGTGTAGAATGGCATTTAGGGTTAAGCTTAAGTGTTCTGTCAGCTCTGCTTTTGTGCCTGGTGCTGCTGTACAGAATCACCAAGTAGGTTAAATTACCACAGTCTTTGTAGAGGGATATAATAAAGCTTGGAGCTGCCATATTTACACATGCTCTCCTCAGTTGAAGAGAAATTGAAGATTATCTTGAATAGAAAGATAGAAGATTGTCCATATAAATTTACCTGCTGACTTGCATACTCTATGGCATTTCAAGGTGAAATGATGGTATTGTAACCCATGTGTTTCTTTTGTCTAAGTGCGAATCTGAGGAGAAGGTTGGAAATGCAAGTTTAAAGGGTAAATTATGCACATGTCTTGTGGCATCTAATGAAATTGAGCATTTATTCAGAAACACTTGCATTTTTTCAGCCACTACTAGACTTGGTAGCAGAGAAAATATGTGCATAAAAATGTAAAACTAAATACACTAGGGAGAAAATTCCTAAATTCCTTTTTAGCAGTTTTACAGCTGAAGATTACTGAAACTAAATAAGATTTAGAGATTTCCTCCCTTCCCAGTAATTCTTGGAAGAATTATTTACTTCAGAATCTCTCTAACAAGAGTATTTGCTGCTTGCTGGCACTTCTGTTTTAATTACTGGGGGGAACATAATGTGTTTGACAAAGCTGAAAGCTGCAATGCCTCATACTGTTTCAGCAACTTACTGTGGTTTTATCTTAACCCGTGTATTGATCAGCAGAACCTGAATTTATGGCAGCAGATTTCCAGTCAAATGTCCCATGATTTCAGAATGCCTCCAAGATGTTTGGCTTGGGGCTAACACTAACTTCACAAATTTTAATCAGCAGGTAAATAGCTGCCTACTGTATAAGGCTAAGGGGGAGTTTGTGCATTAAACTCTTCAGATGAACACAGCTGGTGAAACACAGAGTGTTCTCTTTATTGTAAAGACACTGTTTTGTGCATACATAGACATGTCTCTGTGAACAGCCTTCTGGGTATGGCATTTTGTGGCTGTCTGTGGGTTCATCATGGCTGTAAAATTAAGCACATGTGTAAGCCTTTACAAAATCAAGAGTTAAACGTTAACAGAATCAAGAGTTAAGCAAATGCCTTTGTGTTAAAAGCTGGATGTGAGCAGTCCAGGTGGGAGAGGAATTTGAGCACTCAGGCCCCCATGGAGGGGCTGGCATGGATGGCACTGGTGTGTTGCTGCCCTGAGTGACCAGCACTTTTTTCTTCTTTGTCACAGCTCATCTTTGATGTCAGTTGTGCTTAAGCAGAACACACAATTCGTTGCTGTTTTTTCTGTACAAAGCCTCTTCAAACACCGAAAAAAAAGGGGGGTGGTGGAAGGAGAATTGTGAAACATATGCAGTTGCCACTGTTGCTATGTGAAGTTTAAAAGCTTTCCATTAGGGAGGAGTAGTACTTATGACACTTGACTGTATTACAGAAACACTTGTCAGTGGGTGAAACCTTGCCAAAAATAACTCACTTCTCACAGGATCGAACAGCCTTTCTTACATTAGCACCAGTTAAAAAAAGCTGTGTCAATTCTTGTCTATTCTGCTTTAAAAATACTCTTTCCAATTCCAATTGCTTGACATAACTCAACAGGAGTACTGCAGATGAATTCAGAGATGAACCTGGGCAATAAAGAAGGCAATTATTTAACTTAGTTATATATCTCTGTCATCCAGAGAAGAATTACAGTGATAATATTACAAAGTTGAAAGAAGAGATCAATTTTATTTTACAATGTTGTCCACCTGAAAGCACTTATTCCCTGCATAAGCAGCAGTATATATTTCCCAAGAACTTGGTGTTTTCAATGGATTGTAGACTGGGAGGGAGGGATTGGATTGAATAAAGGAGAGAACAAGTGGAACACATTTTTTACTGCTGCTGCATTGTGTGTTGTCATCAGATCTTACTTAAGGTCATAATATGTTTGCTGGGGATAATAGCCTGTACTTCAAACTAGGCAGATAATTCCATTCCATCCCAACCCATTTTGTGCAGGGATTATCACATTTCAATAAATGTAGCTTGGGTTATAGGAATCAGATTGGGAATTAAGCATTTTCTCACCATTTCTGTTCATGGGTTATACTGTTAATCGATTGCACTTCAAGGCTGTTGGGTTGTTGTTTGTATCAGCTGTTCTACACCCAGAATGCCTGGTAATTCATCATTGGTATGAAGAGGGTTTATGATCATTTTGCTATCAAACTGGTTCTTCTTTGGGGTTACATTTTGGCTTTTATGAATGAATCCAGGTTTTATTGGAGCTCTGGAGGCTACAGACAGTGCTGTGCTTTAGCCCACAGTGCAGTAAGGGAGGTGCCAGCCCTGCCTTGTCTGTACCACAGCCACCTCACCAGCAGTTGCAGTGACGTGATGATCTCATCATTTCTCATCTATTCTGGCATCTATAGCTGTGACATTTGTAATAATTCTCATCACAATTTTCACTAGTTAGTAGTGTTTTATTCTTTGAAATCCTAGTCATTCGTTAAAGCTTTAATTCAGCTATGAAAGAAATAGAGGCTTCTTTGAGCTGCAGTTTTTCTCTGTAATGACAACAGGTTTGGCTTGTAAGTAGCATTTGGTTCCTCTGAAATGATGAAACTTGGATCCAAGGGGATTTTGACACTGTCTTTTGTGGTTTTACCACTCTTTCCCCTTCTTCAACATTTTCTTAATTATGTCACATTGTAATTACTGCTCACTCCTTTGACTTTGGCATTTATAATTTACTGGGACATTTCAAGTTTGAATTTGGTCTGATAATGACTGTGGAAAGGAAGATTACAATATATATCTTAGGTATTTTTCATGTAGTCTGTCTCAGTTCCTACTCATGTACAGTTTTACAAATAGTCTTGCACAAGAAAACTAAAACATTGCATCTTACAGTGCATTTTGGTACTTCAAAGTTCAGCTCCCACATTTGCTATCCGTGAATTCTACTTTTGATCTATGTATGCATGAGTGTCTATATGACGTGGCTTAAAAGCTCCCAGAGAATGCTATAAAAACACTGCAGGAGAAGAAATTCAGAGGGAAAAAATTCCCTTCATACTATTTGAATTAATTTGCTTTTATTAGAGGAGTAGTTTCAAGATCAATAAGTATCTGAGAAGATACTTTGTGTTGTCTTTGTGTTTATTTCATTGACAGACACACATTTGGGAGAGACCAGCAAATGCATGAGATCAGAGAAGCGTAATGTGTTTTATCCTTTTGTTAGAAAGGCTATTAGCTGCATTCAGTAAGTGAGCTATCAACATGCCAAACAAAATGTATCACTTGGGAAAAGTTATGTGAGCTGTCCATTATTCCTATATAAATGTAACTCATTACCCAGGTATTAGATTTGCAGCACCTGTAATAAAACTTGTTACTTCTTGAAAATAAATAAGTTGTTAGCTATCAGTGAAGCAAGCATGTTTTTCTTTTGGTGGTGGAAGTAATAAGGGTGTGGTTTGACAGTGAAGGATGTCATTAAAGCTTTTTTTGGTGTGGACTCTTTATCATATATGAAAATACTGTTTAAGTCAATAAAACCAAATTAATGAGTTCTTCCTTGCTGCTTACTCCCTGCAAGCATATGGGTACTGTTGGAAACCAAGGGAATTTTTTTCTGAGACAGTCACAGTGAGGGCAGCAGAGAGATGCATATCTTTATCCCTTTCCTTCACAGTGCATTTATATCAAGCCATGTCACAAAACAAACTCCAAGTGCTGTGAGCCTTCCCATAGTATGAGTGCAGGCATCCATGAAGACTATCTTTTGTCTAGTGGCCTTTTCTCTGAGAATGTAATTTTTTTCACTCATGTGTGTTATTCCTTTGAACTCTGAATGAGCACTTTGGCTGAACTTGGCAGAATTATACATTTGGAATTAAGTGCCAGCAATTTCTTCCTCTTACCATGCAGAATTTTGTCATAGGCTTTTCAGACAGTAAGCACAGCAGACAGTGGGTTATTTGCCCTTAACAACAGAAGTCCACATTTATTATGTTTTTAGCCAGCTTGGTTAAGGTTTATTTTACACACATTGTGTATAAGGCCCTTTGCTTTTACATGGCTGTTCTCCAACTCACCCTAGGAACATGCTGGTTAATTCCTATTGTATTCTATAACTATTGTGTTATTATCATTGTATTTTCATAGAGAGAAAATTACGTGTTATCTGAAGTACTGCTCAGAACATTCAGTGTAGGCATCCTGACAAGCTGTGGCATTGCTTAAAACACCCAGCCTGAAATGTGTATTTTTCAGCATTGTCAAAACTTGTTCTTTATTTGCAATAGCAAGTGAGGAAAATGCTCTTACTGCCTGTAGAGGGGTCTTTGATCTCAGTCACCTTAAACTGAAGTCTTTAACAGCTACAATTTGGTTCTTTTTGGGTAAATGCACATGGCTTCCCTGTCTTTCTTGAGTCTTATACTTAAACTGAGGTGCCAGAGCAATTAGGGTGTTTCCAAAGGGAATTGCTGGCAGACTGCATGTCCATCAAATTTCTGAAAAGGAAAGAGTCAGCAAAACTTGCATTTGATTTTTAAGAATACTCTGCTTTCTCAAGTGTGCATTTCTGTCATTGCAGTTTGGGCTAACAGATGGAAGAACAAAACACACAGGGGTGATGTTTCTGATATCTGTTCTTAAAATGTGTCCTGCCTTCCAAATGCAGGTACTGCAGGTAAAACCCCCATTCTTACCTAATGGCTGGCCAAGGAGAACTTGTTCAGGAGCAGAGAGGAATTAATACCTTTTTAACTTCCATTGCTATAGCATACCTAGCCAGAAAACCATACCACATTCCATGTCCACACTCCATTTTCAGAAGGGAGTTAAGTGCCCAAAGCACCTTTTTGTATTATTTTTTTCGCTTTGATAATATTTCTTGTCCAACAGGTCATCTTTTTAAGCTCACAGAGTACCCCACATTCTAGATATCAGAGGCATCCCTAAAGGATTCTGAAATTTGATTTCCACTGGAAAAATAAACATCTGTGGACTTCATTGTATGTTCCGTTTCCATTTCTATGCTGAGCTTTCAAGAATGTTCCATACTCCATCCTGTTTCTCATGAAGCCAGCAGAAACTCTGTCTCACTAGGAAGGCCAGGGTCTGGTTCTAAACCAAAGCTCCTTCAGCTGCACACTTTGCCATTTAGGCCAGATAGAAGTTGAAATTACGTCTATAAAATATTTTGCTGCCAGCCACAAGTGGGTATGTGTTCAGTACATTGGAGATAAGTTACAGGAACAGGGAAATAAGTTTATAGAGTCTAACAGGCTGCTTGTGTGCACAGAGCAGTGCAGCAGGAGCAGGCACTCAGGCAGCCTGCTCCTTTAGCAGGATCCTTAGATGGGATTCTGTTACCTGTTGCAGTATGGCAATTATATGGGCCCCTGGCCCAGCAAGGCAAATGTTGAAAGTTAGAACAAACAACTACCTGCAACACACTGTGTCCTGTGCTACTGGTAGTTTTAAAGTATTAGAAGATGCAAAAAAAGCCTTTGTCAGCAAAGGAATTAATTATATTGACAAAGGCAACAGGGTATGAAAATGCATGTGATATGTAAAGTTACAAAATTAATGGCTTATTTACGACTTCAGCTGTTTTAGTACAGCATTTTACCCAACTTCAAATTGTTCTAAAAAGGATTAGATATAATTAATGCTGTATGACCTCCTTTTTTCTTCTTTTCAAAGAATGTAGAGCTGTACATCTAATGAGGACCCCTGAAAGGACTATTATGTCCAATTGTCTCAATTATGCAAATAGCGTTGATATTTTAGCAGAAGGGAGGGGATACTTCAAATTAAAAGTTTCAGCTCCTGCTTTAGCCTTTCTGCAGTGCCGGCATTTTTAGAGCAAGTACATCCACTGTTTGAAGAGAGGAAAGGAGGTTTAACAAATTGGAGATTTGGGCACTATCAAAGTAGATTTGTTGTGCCTTGTTCTACCATGAGATGAAAATACCCTCTGGGCAGAGAGATGGGTCATGAGACTTCTAAAGGATTACCTTCAAAGGGAGTCATGAGATTGGTTTGAACAAAGAAGCTGCTCACATGCTTATCATATGAGATTCTCTTCTTAAAGTGGTGGAAACCCATCTCCTTGGGAATTCTCATGAACTTCAGAGAGACTGGAAGTCCTAACAGTAAGATGAATGAGCAGTCTGAACAATAAACAGAAAGATGAGACAGAAGTGCAGAGTTAAATGCACTTTATTTATTCTAGCTGTAATTCATCTTTCCAAACTCTGAAACACTTCCAGTGACAAGCAGGTAGGACATGATTTTAAATAATTTTTCTTTCATTCCTGATAGTCTTCTACCTTTTGTAACAGCGATATGCACAACTGAAATTTGCGCTGAAGAGCTGCGTAGTGACCTGCAATTGATGGGAGAAAGATAATTCCGTTGAAATGACAGTGTTCTGATTAGACTGATTCTTAGATTTCTCATTTTGAAGGATGTGAAACCTGAAGTACTAACTGCAAGAAGACAAAATGAGTTTTCAGGTCCAAAAATGGTGTCTCAACACTTCAAAATTAAAAAATTGCTTGGGTGTTGACTGTAATGCGATGTAGAAATGCTGGCAAAGAAAGGTCATGTATCTTACATGTTTCAATATTTTGAATGCTAATTTCGAGCTACCTCTGCAGAAAATGGGGATGGAGTTCTGGGGTTTTCTTTGTTTTGTAGGATGTGACTTTTCATTTTGGGGGGCTGTTTTGAATTTTCAAAATTAGCCAGTAATAATACTTTCTGGAGCTCTTTTGTGGCAATACACATTCTGATAAGCAAGCTTTTTTCTGCATGTATTTGTTTCCAGTTGAGTTGTTGTTTCCAGTTGAGTTTATCAAGGTCCAATGGTGGGCCGGGTATTATGGAAGTTTTAGAACAGAAAAGGGCAGAATTGTTGGTGGTTTTCTGCACCTCAGTGACCGTTGGCAATAAAGAAGGTTGCCTGGTGAAACATCTTAAGAAAAGATGTTTCGCAAACTTCTCAGCAGCCCCATCATATTTGTACCCGCAGTGCTGCTGCTGTCGTTTGAAGAAATAGTTCCTGCCATAAAACTTACTGGGCTATGAGGTGAGAGGTCTCACTGAGCCCCAGCCTACCTGTGCTCGTTGAGTATTCACATACCAATCTTTCCAGAGATTGAGGAGCCAAGCAAGCCCAGGTTTGGCCCTTGTTACCCCCCAGCTCTTGGGATCGCAGCTCCAAAGAAGCTCCCGTCCACTGTTGGGTCCTTCCTGCCCTTTGCTGTGGTCCCGCTGGGGCCCTGAGCAGCACCTACAGCAGCTCCAGGAGGGCATTACCTGTGTTCCCCTGCTGAGCCACAGACAGCCAGGGAAACTGTTCGAGTCTCCTTTAGCTCCTCTAATTCAGGCTTTAAAAGTTTCCTTGTCCGTTTTTGATAATGGCTTAAATCCAGAAAATGGAAACCTTTATTATAGTTTTTCCCTGCTATCACTTTAATTCAAATCATGGATAGACTGTGGCTAGCATTTTAAAGAGAAGGAACAATGTGCTGCACACCGTGATAAAAAAGTCGAGGAACATCACTGGAAATACTGTTTTCTGTTCTATGACACCTGTTAATTCTCTTCACTCACCTCTACAGGGGTTTTAGATGCATAAGAACTGAAAAGATTTACCAAATTTTATGAAAGCCATTTTATCTGTAAACTCTGTAATCTCCCATTGCCCTCACCCTTTGTAATTATTTCAGCCCTGAAATATTCAGGTTTTCAGGAAGTTCCCAATGAATGTTGGCAACTCTCCCGTGTACATAATGCAAGATTTTAAAAATAAGTATTTTGAGTCTGCAGGAAATAATTTAAACCTTGAATTCCAATGCTTTTATAAGGGTTTCTGAAAGATTATGAGAAATAATTTTGTGCAAATCCTTCAAGCCCAGGAGTTTAAATAGCTGGAAATTCTTTTTTGAAAATGACAGAAAGCAGCAGGGAATAAAATGCTTCTGATTGTGGCATATTCTAGGAAAGGTGTTCAGTCTTAGCTAATGCCTAGAAAAGAATTGCTCTGTTGAGTGTGAAATTAGCCACAGAAAGTTGCAAATTTTCAACAGCTCAAACCCTTTAGCAGAATTCTACCTGAAGAATCTTGCTGTCAGGAAAACTCTATGTGCTGCAAACTAATGTTAATTTCTTCAGGGACAGATTGGCTAGCTAGTGTATTACAAATATATTTGCAAAAAGGGTGCATATTTACAGCACACAGAAGAGAGAACTAAATGTTTATGTTATCTTTTCTCAAAATATGTATTTTTTTCAGCATCTCCAGCATTTAGAGACTTCTGAGATATGCATATATTCTTTATATTGTGATTATAGAAATGTTAGTTCATAGCAATTTTAAAGTGTGTATTATTAACGTGCATCTCAGTATGCCTTAAGTACTGGCTTTTTGTCACCCCATTTTGAAAAAGTCAGTATAATAAATTCTTCAAGCCCAGCTGTTTAGTGTGCTTTGCACTTCAAGTAGTACTAATTACAACTGTGCACTTAGAACAAACTCTCATAGATGAGTGATATTCCATGCCACATGTAGTCATTTTCTTAAGATGTTTTACATTTGTGTTTTGCCCTATTTTCTAAAGAAAAAGGTCTCAAACCATACTATTAAGTCATGTATGAAAAATAAGCATGTTTAGCTGACGTGTCAGAAGTTGTATAGTTTTTTCTGAACTAGAAACTTGTAATCTCATATATCAAAGATGTGCTTATACTTCTAGCCTCTTTTCCAAACAGCAAGCAAATTTTTATTATTTTTACTCTAATAGTCATTATTCTTAATAATGTGGACTTGAATGGCCCAGATCTCACTGATTAAGGCAATATTCTAGTCCAAATCAATGTTATTTTGCATCTGCAGCACTAAGTATAGGCTAGTCTTTTCTGCACGCATGGTTAGCATCTATTGACAAAATTTTCTAAACCACCAGTAACCAGGAAAATTAAACATGTGGGTAGTTTCAGTAAGAACTATTCCCAGGATTAGTTTTGTATTGAGGGAAGTACCTTGTCATGTTGATCATGATTTCCTACGTGTTGATGAATTGCACAAAGGAAGGTTTGCTGTGGAGGGTGTTGAATCACAGGGGTTTTCATTATAATAGCAGTTTTATATTTCAGGTCAGAATGGTCTATACTAAGGGCTCATAGTTTAGAATAATTTCGGAGAAATAGCCCACATGCAAATAATCTGGAAGCACCCTGACTTCCTTTAAAACCATTATCTAGCAGAGTTTTTACATTAGCCAACTCAGATAATAGTTACAGTATAAAAAACATTCCTGAGCCTTGTCGGAACTAGATACCAGGGTCATCTTAAATCTTTAAATCAGAATTATTAACAAATTATAATATAGAAGAAACTAGTCATTACCAGGCTACTTTGGCTAATATAATTTCAGAGGCTGCTTACTGTCTGTCCCTGCTCATCCATTCTGTTGTATCAGACCTCTTGAGGATGGTCACTTACAGGCAGATAGGGCTCCACTATACATAGGTAAAGTTGCTCACCTCTTCCCATCTCAGTGTCTTGGTTTGTGTCTAAGATCTGGGAGTAAAACTGCCCTATGGAGTGTCTGCAGGCTGAAGGTTATTTTGGGAGAAAAGTGCAGAGGCTCAGTACAGTACATCTCCCAAGCATCCAGAACAGAAGGGCAAAAGGCAAGAGGAGGATTTGGCAAGGTATTGACAGAACTGGAGTAAGTAACAAATGGAGATTAACATCATTGTTAACATGTCTTCCCTGAAATTTGGTACAGTAAGGAAAGGAACAAACTGTTGCAGGAATGCTTTTGCCTCCTTAAAATGTGGTAGATGTGGTGTTTAAGGTTGTCAGTGAGTTTCTTTCTGTATTCCACACAGAAAAATTCCGTATTGCAATAACTACACAAGATGTGTTCTCCCCAGGCAAGCATTGAGCCAGGCTCTGCTGCAGTACACTCCAAATGGTTCTTCGAGTTGCTTTATTACAGTTTCATTAGGTGTGCAGTTACATTAGTGCTAGGCTGTGCCCAGGCAGCTGTGCCTGCCTCTCTGTAGGACTCTGAGCTCATCCAACACACTTAGCTCCTGTGCCTCCATGGACTTTGTGCTGGAGCTGGGGATTGCCACCATTTCGGAGTGAGCCAGTCTGCTGTGGTATTGAGGCTTTTAGCTGTTTCTCACATTGCAAAGCCTCTGGGGAAGTGCTGTGTATCTCTCAGAGTTGCAGCAGAAACGTCCTAAATTTGAAAAGAGAGCTTGTTACTTTTTAATTGCACGCTTTGCAGACTCTGTCCCTCAGTTAATGAACATGGAGAGAAAATGGAGTAGTTTTCTTGTTTCAGCAGATGTTTGCTGTCCTCCTCAGGAGCACAGAGCGTAATGAAGCCGTGAAAGCTCATTACAGCTCTCTGTGCAGTGTAGCACCATTTACTGGTTTGCACACCAGCAGCAGGAGGGGTTCCTGGCCTCAGTTTGAAATAACAACATTGCTTGTGTTGCTTACAGAGACCGCCATCCTGCCTGGTGTGCGTTGGTCTCTGCCACAGAGCAAGCGGTCCCCTGACAAAGAGCATGGGTTCAAATTAAACAACGTGGAAAACACAGTGGGATGACTCTCTTGAGATTATATATAAGATTTGATAGAACTCTCTCTATCGATAAGAATAAGAATTGTCTCAAGCAAATAGTATTTTATTTGAAAGAATCTTAAAACTGTTATAAATCCCTTCTTGATGCTCTACTTATTAGCAAAAAATAGAAGAGATACTTATATTGGGTGTTGCTTGGTGCTTCATATTCTAATAATTACTAAAGCTAGTCTTGGTTGTACAAATAGCTTTTTGATGGAGCTCGTGCAAATGAGAGTTTTGGAAATTGAGTAGATTCATAGGCTGTTGCTGTGTTCTGTTGTTGGGGACATTGTTCATATCTCTGGCTTCTTCGTGGCATAACAAATTTAAAATAGCACTATGGTTTTATGCCCTGCACTTATTTCACAATGAACAATTTTCCAGTAAAATCTAACCAGTTTGTGAGTGGCTACCGAACTGGCTATTTACATGCATCATGTAGTTTGGAGGATTTTTCTCCAAGCAAGACCCTGTTATTAGGACAGTCATTTCTAGGTAGAACTAATCACCTGAAAAGTTATTATTGGGCACTTGGAAAACTGTTCCTTCAAAGTGAAGAATGGTGCGTAGTGTAACTGCGATGTTGCATTTAAAGGCAGCACAAAATAGAAATTGTTCTCATGTCGGGGTTTAAGTTCCAGATAACAGATTCTGCTAATGTAACGACTTCTTTTTTCTCCCAACTGTTACTCTTAAGCATGAGTGCACACGCTTTTGATACGAATTTTACTCCACATCCAGATTACTTCTCTCTCACAATCTTGTCAAAGCAAACATTCCTGTGCTCAAATCTAATTTTATAATTGGGCAACACAGTTGAGATTGGATTTCCCTGGTGATACCACCTTTTTTGCAGCATACTGCAAGCCACAGGAGGATTACCTGAAAAGTTGGTCAGATGGTGTTAACAGGGCTACAGATGAATGTTTCCATAAATGACAACAATCAATCCACACCTTAACAACATGTCGGTCAAAGTAATTTGTATTAGTCCACAGATGTAAGCTCTGCTGCCCAGCCAGATCCATTTTTGTGTTATTCTGTGCTTGATTTAGCCTGAAGAGCTCTGTCAAACCCTGTGTTATGCATGACATACATTTGTTTGGTCCCCTGCCTAGTCCCTCAGTCCATTTGTGTGCACTGTCTGCTGGGTGCAATCCCTGTCCGTGCTCTCTGCCCCCAGCCCTGCTGTTCACATGCCTGCCTGCCTGCTGACCAGCTGTGCCTGGTGCAGGCAAAGCCTCTCTGGAGTGCAGCAGCTGTGGAATATGTGCTTTCCTTGGGCCCCAGGTGCCTCCGAGCTGTGTGACAGCAGAGGCTCTGCAGTTACCAGGTGAGGCCACAGCCCTGTCCCAGCCTGTCCCCAAGTCAAGCACGCCAAGCCATCCAGCAAGGACACGAGTCCCTGTTCCACGGAGCTGCACTCTGGGGGTCACGGGAGTTCAGAGAGCTCACTACTGCTTTTAGACCTGCTTGAGCATGGGCTTTGGGTGTACTCCAGTGACACTACTGACTCTCATCCCTGCCCCACTTCACTCACCAAATTATTTCACTTCCTTTGCTGCTCATTATGCTTATCACAGTCACTAAATACTGTGCTATCCTGCAACAGTATATCTTGATTTAAATTCACAGCTTCTGGTGACACAATGCCACGTAAGAGTTTGTAGCATGACATTTCCAGTGGCTTTCCTCTCCCGTGTGGATTCCCACCTTGGAGTTTCACCAAAAATGTATTTATTGGTCCATAGCCCATGTGTTGCTCTTGCATAAAGCTGCAGTGAAACAGGTCTGCAGGGTTTTTTTTGGTACAGCCTGAAATTCAGGTCCAATACTTGTTCATGGAATGGTTGGTTATATATGAAGTGAAATACGTAAAATTTAATGTTAATTTAGTAAAAAACTGGTATTGTCGATGTGTGGGAGTGAGAGAAAATTCTCTTCAGTTGCTGCAGCCCTAGATATGCTTTTTCTCAGTAAATAGTGTCATTCATTTACAACAGTCAAAGGACAATTGGTCTTTGTAGAACTAGTTCTTGTGTTTATTAGTACTTATATTAGCAAGGTGACTAGTGGTTTAGGGTCTTGATTTTGTTATCCTGTGATTTACAAACCAGATATACTGATTTCCCGTCATTTCTGCAGGAGGATACCTTTTTAATGCTAAAGACAACTAGCAAAACCATATAGTGGAATAATATAAATCCGGTATTAATGCACACTGTTTCTCAGCAAGATATCTATTTCTAGGCTGAAGTAGTGGTGGTTTGGTTTTGTTTTTATCATAATTTAGGAGACCTGTTGCCAGTTTACATAAAGCAGAACGACTATACCACCGAACATCTGAAATACGTTTTTTTCAAAACTAGGTTCTAATTAATACATTCAGGATGTGCAGTACAAGCAAGTTTGAACTTCACTACTATCAACGAGTTGGGATCTGCTTTTTTTTATTTTCTTAAGAGGTGTATGGAAAACACTGTATATAGAAACCCACTGGCTGTTGGTCTGAAAACTGTAGCTGACCTATCATAGGCCTTTAACAATTCAGCCATTCCAAGGCTGTTAAAAAGTGGGATTTTTTTTTCCAAACTCACAAGAGACAGTATGTGTACTTACATGTTTCCTCGAAAGACCAAGAGCATTTCAGTCCAGAGAGAGAAATGTACAGAATCTGTTTAAAGTAAGGGGAGAAAGTGCCCATTTTCTGACAAGTATTTCTGCTCAAGTATTTGCACTGGATTATAATGAAGCTTTGGTTAAGCAGATTAAACAGACAAAAGCAGTGAAACTTCAAAGGCTGACCAAATGTGCTGAGGTTTTTATTTCCCCAGTCTGTAATGCCTGCTTTTGCCTTCCTCTCATTAGCACAGAAAAATAAGCCAGTAGAGCATAATGTGCTGTCCCTCTGTAGTGCCTGCAGCGACTGGTTCCTAACGGGGTTCTAGGGGTGAGTATCCAAGGTTTTTCCAACGTAGCAGTAGATAACAGACCTCCTATGAAAGGGGTTTGAAGAGCAACTGCACAGCTGAGAGATCAGCTGGTTGTAGAGCTCGTTTTAGATACCAAGATGCAAAAGCTTCCTTCCAAACACAGATATTAAGTCTGTCACTCAATCCAACGGTTAATTAACTATTTTCACTTGCTCAAAACAGCAAGTGCTTTGGTAAGCTACGAGGAATAAGGTAAAGCAGTATTCACTTGCATGGTGTAACAATCCAAACTGATTTGATACTTCTAGGTTGCATTTTCCAGTATTCCCTACAGAACAGTTAAGTGTGCAGCATCTGTTATGGTTTTTATTTTGAAGAGTGTTTTGTGCACTGTGGGATTGATTTGGGCTTTTGTGTGGCTTAGTCAAGGAGTTATCAGAGACCACACAGAAGCTGGCAGTTTAAATCAGGGGGGAAAAGTGATTATGTTTAGAATATATAAAATAATAAAACCTAAATTAATTTAAAACTTAGATATATAACTTTAAAAGTACAGAAATTATGTAAGTTCTGTAACAGGTTCCTGTTAAGCTCATTTTATAATGTTAAAGTTAATAAATTAATATGATATATATGAGAAGTAACAACAATGGACATAGTTGTAAAACAGCAATGAATTTGTACACTGTGTGGTTTTGGATTAATTTTGAAAAACTACTCTAATTCCAATCAAATGGACTGGTTTTGAATCTCTGACTATTTTGAACTGCCTGAATACCTGTGAATTAGCAAAATCTTGTTCTGAGCAGGTAAATGGCATTTCTTTGATTTAATCACCCACCTCCAAATACCACAGAGCCTCATGGGTCTCCCTGTTGGGGATTTTTTCTCTGGACTTTTCTAGAACTGGACTCTGATGCTACAGAACAAGGGCATTCCATTTCTAATAATACTATTGCTAAAATTTGTCATCTTGTAAAAGCCTTGCTAGAAGGTTCATGAAAAGAACCTTTTAAGTATTTTTGGAAGAAAGGCTTTTTAGTTTTATTTGAAGAAGGAATCTGTGGAGTCAAGACAGAAAAGCTGACCAAGACACACCCTTTTGATACAAAATTTAATACTCTTTTCCTTCATATTTTGCTACATGAGCAAGCTCTTTATGCTAAAAGCCTGAGATACATGCCTTGTCATTCAGGAGGCTGTAAAGGTGTCAGCTACGGGAAGTTTTGTCTAAGAGTTCTCAGCTCTTCCTCAGTGTTGTGCTGTGAGGTCCCAAACAATCCTCCTAAAATGACACAAGAGGGTTCTTCCTTGGTAAATCATCAAGATGAGAGTAGAGAGCAGAACAGCAGGATCTCCCAGAACACTGACTGCCCAGGCTGGCTCAGAGGCACCTGAGGGAGGTGAATGTTTGTGTACCTGGGCGATTTGGACACCTTTTTAATGCAGTAGAAGCTTGGTCTGGCAACTTACCTGCAGTTACTTGAAATGAGGGAACCTCAAGTAGTCCCCTATTATTTTAGACATAGTGGGGGAAATGAAGAAGCCAGATGGGAACTAACAAGTCACAAACAAAGGAACTTTAGAGACAGCTCTTGCCTTGAGAAAGAAGGATGAACTATGAAACCCTCTGTTCTTCATGCTGTAGCCTGTGCAGCACCCGGGGAGCTTGGCTGGTCTCTAAGCTGCTGCTAGACAGGCTGACAGGCATCTGCAGTTGACTTTCTTAAGTCAAAATCAGCAAGGTTTTTAGTTCTTTCTCTAGGAAAAGTCCCTTTTTCTTTTTTAAGTCAGCTTGAAAGTTCTTGGGTCATTTTTAGCTTCTGTGTCTGCAAAAATTTAATTTCACTTCCATAGAAGAAACTAAAGCAAAACATACAACATTTGCTTGCTACTTGAAAAGACAGTTTCATAATTCAAACTCAGAAGAGGCAGCTTTTATCAGCAAGGCAGAGGTATCAGTGTCATCAAATTATGAGTATTTTTTAACATTTTTCATTTCTTTAAAATTAAAACACTCCTTTAAATTCACTTCTTAAAATTGGTTTGCAAGCTACATAATAGCCCAACACAAAACACTCCTTTAAATTCACTTTTTAAAATTGGTTTGCAAGCTATATAATAGCCCAACACAATTTGAAGGTCGTTTTCTTCCTCCTGTTTCACAGATATCCAAAGAGTTTGTGCTTTTTCTGTCACATGGTCATTCAATTTAAAAATGCCTCCTTCCAAGACACACCTCGTTCAGATGCTGTAGGAAAGACTGGAACTTGATTTACAACAGGAAAAAATTATTTGAGAAGATTGTTAATTATGAAGGGAAAGTTATTGGGGAGCACTTTCTGCATACAAAGAATAATACTAAAGCATTATTTGAAGTAAATACTGTTATCTATTTATTTCACAACTTATGCTGATTTTCTGAACTAGTTTGAGTCCTTTTACTCTTTACTGCCATGGGAAGGAGCAGGTGCATTTTTTGGTAGACCCTGAAACTTCAAGACCATCATCTTCCTACATAAGGGTTTTTACACACATTCAAGGTTTGAATTTTATCCGAGTCATAGAAAATTCACATCACTTCATGAGTAGATGTATCTAGTGTTTAAAAGTGATGTGAATGAATTTAGTAGCTGAAAATAGAATGTGAATGTTTCTGTATGTGCCACACAGAAATGTATCAGTAAGTTTCTTTTTTTTTTCTTTTTCTCTCTTTTAAGGGTCAGAAGGCTTGGATAGAGAAGACCTTTTCTAAAAGAGAATGCATCTATATAATTGCCAACAACAAAGACGTTACCAGGTAACATTTGACGTTTTTGTTTCAACAGAAAAGCTTAATACCAGAGAAACTGAACTCGATTTGGGTTTAGACGTGTGAAACCCAGTTTAGTCACTGCCCCTAAAGGGAGATGACAGGGGAACAAAAGCACAGGTCATGCTTGCACTCAGTTCTGCACAGAGCCGTGGGACATGTCACACAGAGATGAGAAGGCTGGGAGCAGAGAGGCAGTGAGTTTTTAGTTCCTAGCTTTGCAAACCGTAATAAATTCGTACTGAATTCTGAATGCAAGGGTGCAATAATGCAGTGCCACCCTTCACAGTTGGTATGACACTACTAATGACAATAGCAGATAGAAGGATTTGATTTCTTAGTCCAAATATTAATATTACTCTATGGGCCAGCTGCATATTGTGATCGAGCTTGTGTGGATAACAGAACAGTTAATGTCACATGTGATCTTTTCTTACTTGAAGTAAGAAACAGGTGGTCAGTGCTCCTGTTCTGCATTCTTCCTCCTTGCCTGTCCTTCTACCTAGAACAGCTTTCCAGTGCATAACACAAGTGAAGTGGATTTTTTTATCTTTGTACATTAAGAAACACCTAAGGGCTGTTAATTCTGGCATATATGTGTATGTGAGAGGTGTTTCTATGATCCACGTACAGCAAGGCGTGGGCAGTTGAAAACCTGATTTCTGATTTATCTTTTTTGTATTGAAGATACTGTTATCAAAGACACTTCAAATTTTAATTTACAGGTGCTGCTGTGGCCAGCTCATTAACCAACATATTCCACCTCCTCCAAGTATAACAGCTAATAAAAATGGAGAAGAAACGAAGCAAGTGGAAGCTCAGCCAGAGAAATGGTCTGTTAGTAAACACACCCAAGCATACCCAACTGATGCCTATGGAAACCTGGAATTCCAGGGAGGAGGACATTCAAATAAGGCCATGGTAAGGGGCATAGGGTACTCTAAGGTATTTGTTCATCTGGTGTGTTAGCTCAACAGACTCTTGAGTTTTCTTAGCAGTAAAAGTAACAGCAATTCAAACTTCTGCAAAAATTCTCTTTCTGTTGTTCCTCTGTACTGAAGAAATCCAAACTTAGATTTGTTTCTTTGTTTGAAAATGGTAGAACTCTCTCTTCAGGATGAAAGGCAAACAAAATAACCATTCTTAGCTCAGACAATTTACAGAGCAGGTTGAGTCGTAACATTGCACATTGCTCTTTGCAGTACATCCGTGTGTCATATGACACTAAACCAGATTCTCTGCTGCATCTCATGGTGAAAGACTGGCAACTGGAACTGCCCAAACTCTTAATCTCTGTCCATGGAGGCCTCCAGAACTTTGAAATGCAACCTAAATTAAAGCAAGTGTTTGGAAAAGGTCTGATAAAGGCTGCCATGACCACAGGAGCTTGGATTTTCACTGGTGGTGTTAGTACAGGTAAGTAGTTGACATCACTTTTAGTTTACTTAAGAATTCAGTGATGTTCATTCACTAATCTTTCCCACAGGCAGAAGATTTAAGTCTACATGAACGAGTCATTACCCACTAGACCAAAAAAGGAGCATTGTAATCATTGTTAATCTCCTACCCAGCCCAGACCATAAGATTTTCCTGGGTCAGTATTGATTTGCATTACTTGGTGTTTCCCCTGAAAACAACTTTCAGCCTTGGGTTCAGTAGCAAGGAATCTACCACTAGTTCTAAAACACTTTTTTCAGTGCTTGGTTATCCTTGTAGTTAAGAAGTTTCCAACTCCAAATTTGCCAAGCTTTAGCTTCTTGTGGGTTTTTTTTTGTACAAAGATCTTTCTATTACTGAAAGTGTATTTCCTGATGTCATGGTTTGTGTCCAATGAATAACATATGTTGAGACAGACAAGGGTACAGATTACATTGTGGCAAGTTAGTAACAGGGTAAGTCTTTCACAGACTTCACTGAATTCAGCACAATGATGTGAGAAGGTAATAGGATTTACACACAACCATTACAAAATAAAACCATGGTTTTGTCTGCATTGCATGTTCTACTATAGAGATACCAGTTTAGTAGTGAAAGCAGCCCAGTAGCTCTGTGAGAGGCAACAAAAAAATTCTGTTGTTTAGTGATCAATCTAAAGTGCCAAAAATGAATTAAATTAATTGTACCCATAGGTGTCATTCGTCATGTGGGAGATGCCTTGAAAGATCATTCTTCCAAATCCAGAGGACGAATATGTGCCATAGGAATTGCACCGTGGGGCATTGTAGAAAACAAGGAAGATCTAATAGGAAAAGATGTAAGTGTTTAAGGAAACAGCTGTGTACCAAAATACATTGTTAATATTTCTAAGTATTACTTTTTTCCATTTCTAAAGCATGCCTAGAAGGTGAAGTTGAACAACTTTAAAAAAAGCTGTTGTTTGGGTGTATTTCTCAGATTGTCATGTATGACCTCAGAGTAAATAGGGAACTAGTGAGGTTTCCATTGCTTTCATTTTAGTAAAGACCTCTCTGTGGTGACAGTTTTATGTCCTAACTTCAGTGTGGCACATTGAGGCTTCTGTAAATCACATAAGGGCCTTTATATGTGCAAGGCTGGCATTTATTATAGATGGGTACTCTGGAGTGGCATATGAATTTAAGGAACTCCAAATGAGAATATATTTTCCAGTGCACTAAGAGGATTATGTAACAACACAGTGTGTGAACAAGGAGAGCACGTTAATGAGCTTAGGGGAACATGCAGGGGAGTGCACAATGTGACTCTCGTCCTCCAAAGAAAACAGTGCTGTCAGGAGTTCAGATTTGGAATGTAAAAGCAAGCTCTAATTCTCCTCTGGTTTTGGTTATAAAGGTTTGCTTGGTTTGTTTCCTCAGAAGACTCTGAGTGTGCCTCTGTTGGGTGGTATGGGGCATTTTCCCGTTTGATTCTTAGTTCTAATCCAGGTGCATCTCTCCTCTTGACACACAGGTAACACGAGTTTACCAAACAATGTCAAACCCTCTAAGTAAGCTCTCTGTGCTCAACAGTTCCCACACCCACTTCATTCTGGCAGACAACGGCACTTTAGGTAAATATGGAGCTGAAGTAAAGTTACGGCGTCAGTTGGAAAAACACATTTCCCTCCAGAAAATTAACACCCGTAAGTACAAGTGGGGCAAACTGTAAACATAATATCTTCAAGGAAGGGAGGGAAGGAGGGCTTGAAATACTTGAAAGTATGGAATTAAAGGCTTCTTCCAGCTCTTTCCAGTGGAAATGTGATCGGGACTGTATGACTGAACTAGAACATCTGCTGTCTGGTATGTGGTGAAAGAGCCCACATTGAACTGGGCAGAAAAACAACAGAGTAAGGATTGCCTAAAGGGATGAAGATAAATTGACGAATAATAGCGAGGAGAAGCGTCAAAGCAGTGAGAATCTAAGGGAAATGCAAAGAATTTGTGCACTTCTAGGCTGGAATTCATAAGCTTCAGTAAACACACAGAATGAGGGGATTTTTTACAGTTCCTGTTTACAGGAATCCTGTGCAGCCCAGTGATTTCTGATTCCAAATGTTCACACAAGCATTTTATTTTCTCATTTATATGGATTTGTTTCATTTAAAATATCACACTCAAAATTCTTTGGTCTTTCTGATAAACTTAGCAGGCATTTTGATTTTTTAATGACAATCAAGACAATTTCACCTTAATGCTTTTGTATTTAGAGTTTTATGCAGTTTTAAAAATTCTTCCAGTTATTATGGCCTCACTAAAATAATTTTCGAGAACTTGCTCATCGTTATTTAGAAAAAATCTTTTAAAGGCATATTTTCATTAACATGCAAAAAATTATTTTTAAAAGGTGAAATAAAAAAATTAATTATTTAAAAATAACCTCACAACCCTCATTGAAAATGGTCAAAAAAATGATAATACTCTTTGAATTCATACTTCTGTTAAGAGCTACTGGAGAATCAGCATCAGTTATACCAGTTGCCTTTCTTACCTCTTACAGGTGCCTCTGTAAAGTGTATAGGCCTGTAAAAATAAGAGAAAACAAACATCCAGAATGGCAATGACATTGAACTCCACAGAATTTTCTAATAGGTTCTAAGTGCTCTTACGGGTAGAGCAGAAAAATCAAGTGGAGTGCCAGGTAAAGCTAAAAGGCACAATTAGAGATCAGCCATGGGTTATCCAAATGTTCTGGGAAGTCTCTAAGTACTTCCCTCTGCCTGTAGTGAGCCTAAGAAACAACTCAGGAAAATGCTGCCCCTTGGCTTTGAGCATGGAGGCGGTGCCAGGTACTGCTGCCCACAGATGGAAACAGCTCACCTTAGCCTGCTTTTGTCATCTTTGTCTTCTGCAGAAGTGCTGGCAGAGCTGTGAGGTTGTAAAAGGGAGCATTGGCTTGGAAGATCAGAAATTCAGGGCCCAGAGTCAAGATTCTCTGTGTCATTCCTTGTAATACCACTGGGGCTTGGGGACATCGACTCCGATTTAGGTAGTGTTTGATGATTTTTGTCATGAGAAGGGCAAAGTTGGGAATACACATAGAAACCTGTTGTGTGAAGGGCTGCAGTACACCTGCTAGTAACAACATACAGGGAGTTGTTTTGTTTCTTTTTAATCACTCCAAGCACAGGCACCTCTGCTGGAAATCTCAGGAGGAATCACTAAAGATTTCATGGACACACAGGCCGGCCCATGCTCTGACTCCTCCTTATCAGAGCTGGGGTGTACTGACAGGAGGATGTCAGGAAGCTTCTGCTGTTACTGTGCATGGTGTTCCTGTTCTTCAGAGAGGAATCAAGGTTGAAAATATGAACGTGTTCTCAGCCAAACAAAAAAAGTGCATCTTTATAAAGCGCTGGTCATTTCACAGGTTAAGAACTGAATTCAAATGCTTATGGTAGTGGAATTAGTCAGCATTCAGGTAATGTTTTGTCCTTCATTTCCCCAAGTTTCTTGTGAACAAGGCTACTGAGACCATGTGACCTGTGGGCTTCCCTTTGTCATCCTATGCCTGGAGATCACAGTGAGGCAGGGACAGCAAAGGGATGCTCAGCTGTCGTCTCTTCCATCGGCCAACCATTTCAGCCTCATGATAAAAACACTAATTTCATTTTTTTATCTTAGGAATAAGCATAGGTATGTCACCTTACTGAAGACTTCCCATAGGTAACCCATGAAGAGTTAAAGCATCAAAGGCAGTGGCTGGGAGCCATCTGAGTAACAGTGAAGCTGATGGAGCAATAGGGCAGTCATGTTAGCTGCTTTATCTGTACCTGGTGTCTGTTGAGAGAGATTACAAACATCCACCAAAACTGAGTGGATAAGTTATCAGTATGGAGGTGATGCAAAAGCAAGGGCAGAGAGACATCTTACTCTTTTCCTTTTGGGGCCATGAAACAGCATATGCATGTTTTTCATCACATTGACCATGAAATGGCCATCATTTTTCTAAGGACTCTGGTTTGAAATGCTCTAACACAGAAATCACATCCATTTATCTCAATTTCTTAAACTATGTTGCAATGACACTTCTTTTTTTTTTGTTTCTGTCCTTCTGTTTTTTGCAGGACTGGGGCAAGGTGTTCCTGTAGTTGGGCTCATAGTGGAAGGAGGTCCCAATGTGATCTCCATTGTCCTGGAGTGTCTGCGGGAAGAGCCCCCTCTCCCAGTTGTGATCTGTGATGGCAGCGGGCGAGCGTCCGACATTCTGTCATTTGCACACAAGTATTCAGAAGAAGGAGGGTAAGCTTTCCAGATCTTCACCAAAGCTCTGTAGGACTATATGCCTTGCTTTCACAGAGCTTCATTAAAAAAACCCCTCAAGGACAAAATGCTGCTAACAGAGGCATTCTGCTGTCAGTCAGCTTTTGTTGCCTGTTTGATCTTAGCCCTGGACTTAATGAGGAGAAATTATTACCACTTTGAATGCATGGGACGGTCCTTTGAAATGAGCTTGTACTCAGTCAGCACACTGGTGTACAAGCTCCATCAGGGTGTGCTGCACTATACTTGGTGCTGGCTTGGGCATCGTAGAAGCAAGGACAAGTTCCCAGGAGTAGATCTTTTCCTCAGGCCAAGGCTGAGGTTAATTAGTGCATGGATTTGCAAAATTTGTACTGCCTGATTCTGCTGGGTTGTGTGAATGAATTTCATTGTCCCAGAGTGCCAGACCAGCTGTGGAAATGTTGGACTTCCTTCATTCTCTTGCTTTTGCCTTACAGGCAAACACCCAGTATATTGTCTTAATTCGGGTATGGCATACCTGTCTTGTGCTCAAGATAGAGACTATTTCCTTCACTGAAGTTGAAGCTTAGCTTGGATTAAATACTAAGCAGACAAGTAGTGTTGCAAGCAGTGTGGATGTTATTTGCTGAATTAGGAGAGCAGCTCTTAGGCTGGATATGTTGGTGTTTAGACATAGCATATATTTAATTGCACCAACAGTATTTATGATTCGGCAACTTTCTTTTCCTTTCTGTCTAACAAGTTTCCTTAGTTTAGATCAAATTTTGCTTTTTTTTTTTTTTTAATTTCTTATTCGTTCTTCCTATCAGCTCATAGGTAATTGAAAGAGCTTATCAGGATCATTCTGTCTGAGATGTGCTCACTGCATGACTTTCCCTCCTAGTGCATATGATGCAGTGTCCAATTTTCTTCTCAAATAATTATGTTAAGATAAATGTGGTCATCTAGTCAGGCAGATCTATAATGAGAATTTTTTGTCAGTCCAATCATTTTCTCACAGTGAACTTTGACTTTTACTGCATCTCTCACATACCTGATGGTAATGTTTGCCATAATCTGAAAATACATGGATTTTATTAGGAAATGGATGAAGATTGAAGGGCTTTTCCATATTGCTTTGGAAGATCAAACATTTCTGACCTTTCTAGAATGTTTTCAATCTAATTTCTTTAATTATCTTTTGGATTGTTCATTTGTTTCTCAGTTGGGTATTATGAGGTTTCAGATGCACTAGCAAGTTTAATCCTCTGTTTGAGATGATAACCAAGGTGACATATCAGAAATGTGAAGTATTTTGGGGTTTTTAGCTATATGCAAAGGGACTTGGAACATTCAGAAGCGAAGGTAGGGGTCCTGTAAGGCCTAGTGATAAAATCCTGAAGACTGAACTTGTTGACAGAAGTATATCTATGATATATAAGAGGAATACCTGTATATTGTTGTTTCTTAAACAGCAGGCCTTCCGAGTATCTATTCATTCTAAGAATGTCTTATTTTATGTCTCATTTTTCATTTAGGATAATAAATGAATCCCTTAGGGACCAGCTTCTAGTTACCATCCAGAAAACCTTTAACTACAACAGGAATCAAGCTCATCAGCTGTTCGTCATTCTTATGGAGTGCATGAAAAAAAAAGAACTTGTAAGTGTCCTAAAAGTAGTTCACAAAGGTAATTTTTGTGACCAAACTTCATAGAGTACTTTTAAGTGCAATTTTCCCAGGGTTATAGTTTAAACTTTTCCATATAGCTCCATTAAGTCTACACATTTATTCATAAGCATAGGCCAACAAGGGATTCCATCTTCTGGAGAGCCTCAAAAACAAATTTCAGATTATTTTCCTGTGTAAAATGATAGGAATCTTTTTCCACAGACTTCAGCAAGGCAGACTAAGATGCTGAGATAAATGCGCTAAACCCAGGATCAGCTGCAGAAAGCAGAGGAAAGGTAATTGAAGAAAAGGTTCCTAGGAGCAAGCAGCTTTCAGAGTGCATCAACACAGTTTTGGTTTTCTGACATAGTTACTCTTTAACAGCCTTTCATTCTAGGAAAAGGGACTTGCCGGCCTTTCAAAAGCAACTGAAACATTGTGTTCCTGAAGATCCCACCAATTCTTGCTCCTGGTTTGCTGCAGGTCTGCTCTGTGTGCTGTTCCTCTCACTCAGGTTCCTGCCTGGCTCCCATATCCCAGCTGCAGAGAAAAGTGTGCTCAGGAAAAGAAAGTCTTTGACATTCACATCTGTCATTTGGAAGCAGTCTATTGAAACTGTGTTCACTGTGCCTTTGCAGGCAAAATGAATCCTTGGGTGTTTGACTAATCGTTTCAGTGAATTTTTGTAAATATCAAGCCAAGATGAGTTCCATACATACACCTTCACTGCAAGTAAAGTTGGTAATAAACATGACTGATAAGCTTGACTGAAAGAGAGTCAGCCTTCCTAGAAAAATTGGTTGAGAGAAGAGAGCCCACAGCTGCCTTAGACTGTTTTGAATTTAAAATGTGCATCAGAGCAGGCCTGGTTTGCTCAGTAAAATTCAGACACTGGCTGTACAGCCTAAGCAGACTTATGGTTTTCTGTTGATAGTTGTGTCTGTTCTTGTTAATTAGTAATATTTTTTCTATAGTTCTTCTTTTTCTAATGTCATGTAGCTTTGCTTTCATGCAAAATATATTCTAACTGTTGAGAAAACTGCTATTGCTTTTGGAAAATTAAGGATTTGGGGTTTTTTTGGTCTGCATTTGGTATTAACTTTGTTACCAGAATATTTGTTATTCAGCTTTTGAATTATTAATCTTCTAGTATGTAGTTAAATGGCTAAGATTTGCATTAATTACTGTTTTTAAAATCAAGGAATTGTAATGGACTGTACTAAGCAACTGGGATGATAAATTAGTGCTTTTCTTTACTTGGTTCTGCCTTTTTGATTGTCATATGTAACACATCCTACAGCTAAAAAATATTTGAGTGTTATCATCAATAAAATGGAGGCTGTGATAATTATTTTGGGTAACTAGCATTTCCATTTCCATTATTACTGGAAAGTAATAGAACCATCAGAAAACAATCACTTTTACATGGCAGTTTTGTCACTACTTTTTAAAATTCATGGGTTTGGTGAAGATTTTCATCAAGTTTGTCATGTTTACCAGTGCAGGGATATTTTAGGATAACATCATTGAAAGAATTTAATTAAACACTTCCGTGAAAATTAAATTTCAATGAAAGACTTAGTGGCACTATACTTTTTGAAAAATCTTGAGTTGTAGGAAATAATAAGGGTGCACCATTCTGCTCTATTTTCTACCCACATGTTTAGTCTCTCTCCTTCCTGTGTTGTAATTTGGTGTGTTTGGTTTTGTGCTGCCCTTTAGATCACCGTGTTCCGCATGGGCTCCGAAGGGCAGCACGACATTGAGATGTCCATCCTAACTGCTCTCCTCAAAGGTGGGTTTTCCAAGCACTTAGAAAGGATGCACAGAAGGATCCCAAGAAGACATTCCTGTACTCTGAGGTTCACTCTTTGTGTTAAAGTCTTTGATCTCTTCACTTGGACTCTAACAAGTACCTGAACGTTTTTGGTTCAAGTTCAGATTAGCGTGAAGCATAAAATCTGATTGAAAGTTTTGTGTGTCTTTCCTCCCCTGAAAGCCTGGGATGGGAGTGCTGTAACAACTGTACTGCTGATACTTCAGCTCATTTTATTGCAGTTACATTAATTAGTTTATACATTAATAAAGTTATAAAAAAAAATGGGAAGATAAAAGACTACCTGGATTTTTCCAGATCTCAGATTGTGCCATTTAAACCTTAGAGCAATAGGATCGATTCCATATTTATTTGGGGTTTGGTATGTTTGCTGAAACAACTGTTTTCTGTCTGCAGGTATATAGTAGTTGACACCTGCTCAGTATGGGATCACTGGAGTCCCCAAAGCTAAGGAATAAACAGAGGAACTTTTACACTCTCATCCACAATATCAGCCAGAGGAGCTGAGAGGGTTCTTGTGGGAGAGTTAAATGTCTATCTTTAGCATCAGAATAAAAGTCTATGGGGAAGCCTTAAAAAAAAGGAACATAATGTCATTTATCCCTTGGAAATTAGGATTATGGGTTAAATAGAAGATGCTATAAATTGATTTGATGAATCCACTGCTTTGTGGCAGAATTAATCTAATGGTAGTATGATACAGAGCCAGGCTTGCCGTTTTCTAGTTATTGCAGAAGGTTGTCCAGTCTTGTTTCATCATGTGTGAAATGTGGAACATCTGTGTGTTTCTCTTTAGGTACCAATGCATCTGCTCCAGACCAGCTCAGCCTGGCTTTGGCCTGGAATCGTGTAGACATTGCACGCAGCCAAATCTTTGTCTTTGGACACCACTGGCCAGTAAGATAAAGTTTTCTTTGTCATTTTGTTTGTCAGTACTTTAAATGAAGTTGTATAACATTTACACCTTGGATTTTGATGCTGCACTAGCAGCAATGGTGAAACACTGCAATTCATCTGTGTAACTAAAATACTCTATGTAAGCCACTTTCATGTCTCACTGTATTGATGTTTTTTGCTTTGCTCTATGAACTATCTGATGCTGAATTACTTTAAAGTGTCATGAGGAGAGCAGCCTGAAAGGGCTGTAAGAATGAAGGGAAAGAATTTCAGTGGTTTTTTTGCTTCATTGTCTTTCTTGAAACCATGCAATGAAACGACACTCAAAGGAATACCATTCATGTGCATGCTGTGCATAATGGAGAGATTTATTTCATTTGGAAGCCTGTATAATTAAATTTAAACAAATGTTGCTGCATATGCAGTTTTATTCCTTCACTTCTAGTAATGCGATGATTTCAATATTCAAGGTTCATTAAAATGCTTATACAGAGAGGATTTAATAATCCTAAAGATTATAAAGTATAATTACTATTAAATGTTTAATTGGATGGAATGTCCCAATCTCCATACTATTGTGGTTAGACTCAGAGGCTCCACCAAGAACTGAAGCCTGGCACTGCTTTGGCCTGTTTCATACTTCTACTGCACAGCAGTGTGTGGAAGCAGTACCAGCCATTTGGGTTTCACTGTCTTTCCAGCTTCATAGAGATTGCTTTCAGACCAGCCTGTGCTGCCACTTGGCAATTGCAGTTTTGTCCAGGCTTTTGAATGGATTTGTGGTAGCTGGGCAGAGGAGTTTTTTAAGACTAATAAAACCCCAGGAAAGAAGCCTTGTTAAAGGCTTGGTCCCATAGCTGTCAGTGCAGAGCACAGGTGGTTGTAATCCAGTTTTCTTGTCTATGGAGTTTATGTAACCTAAGTATTAAGTGGAACAAGTTAAGCCTCCAAATCACAGACAAGTACTGTGGTGCATGTGTGCCTCTGCCCTGAGGAGATAGGTTGGAAAGGGGAAGGAGTTTAGGTGAAGACTAGAAGTGTCTCAAGAGGTATAAACAGAAATACTGCCTGCAGAACAGAAATGAACCAGTGAGTAGCTCTCTGTCCTCTCCTCTCTGCTCTGCAGTACAGATGCTATTTGGCATCCTGCAGCATTCTTGTTAAGATCTTTCTGTCCAGATCTTGTTGCTATTTATTTTGACAACTATTGCTTTCAGAGAGAGCAAAGGAACTGAAGTGTCCCAATCCTCTCACACTGATTTTATTTTTTGAGAGAAATCCTCCCCAGTCAATCTCCTTCAATGCTTTGACTTTCAGTGTTACTAAGCTGGACATAACAGCTTTTTAAAAAGGGTCAAGCTCTGACTATGCAGAAAGGCCATTAAACTTAGAAAAAATATAATTTTTAGTTGACTCAATGTGAGAAGTGGTGACTGGGGGATGAGCTTGGTAGGAGTGTACACAATTAACTAGTTACTGTACAATCAATTAGATTTCTAATACTTTAATGCATTATAACTACAGCCTTTAGGAAGCCTTACAGCTCCTGATGGTACAGCTCCTGAGAAGGAAAAGAAATCTCCAGCACCTCAGACTAAAGCAGGCAGAGGGAAAGGAAAAGGGAAGAAAAAGGGAGGAAAAGCAAAAGAAGAACCAGAAGAAGAAACAGACCCAAGAAAACTTGAACTCCTGAATTGGGTGAGATGAAAGTATTTGTATTAAAACTGCTGAAGACTTTTTTTTCATTTTGAGGTACAAAAAGAGAAGGAAAATACACACTTTCATTCTGTAGAATGCTGATTTGCACATTTCTACAAGATCAGCAGTAGATTCTGCAGCAATGCTGTTCAGTGTTTGAGCCAAGAATCCCTCTCTCATCCCATGTGCACCACATGCAGCCATACCTCAACAGTACAAGTCAGTACTGAGCTGCAGCATCTTCTTCCCTGCACTTGTCCAAAGGAAATAAGAACACCAGTGAATATCATCCTTCTGTGTATGTGTTAGTTTAACTTGTTTCTATCACGATGAGCAAGTGAACCCCTTTTTCACATAATGTGTCAGGCATGGTATGCCTGGTTTAGTTAAAAATACTGAACAGAATGATTGAAAGCTACAGTTGTATTGCTGAAGGTTTTGAAAACTCTGCTATCTCTATTCACTTGCATATGGGTAAAATGCTACTTTCTAAATTCCTTTTTACTTACAGACTAATCAACATATTTGAGAACTCAGTCCATATCCTAAGTAGTGAAAATGGTTGTGGTTGTTACCCAACCAACTCGTTTGTACTCACGTGGTCTAACATTCTCCATTCCGCTATTCAGGTGAATTCCCTGGAGCAGGCTATGCTGGATGCACTGGTCCTGGATCGAGTGGACTTTGTGAAACTGCTTATTGAGAATGGAGTGAACATGCAACACTTCCTGACTATTCCTCGCCTGGAGGAACTTTATAATACTGTGAGTGAGCAGAAATACTAAAATGCCCTGTGGTATCTTTGCCACTGTATTGTATGTGCCTTGAATCACCACAGAAAGTTTTATTAAAAAGGGATGTTACGCAGCCCTTGACAGAAAGGTGTTTCTCATTGTAGCCCAGTTCCTTCTTTTCACCCCTCTGGGGTGTGATGGCACGTGGTTGTTGTCTAAATTTCTGCTTAAGGTGCCAGATCACTATTTACGTTCGTATTTGAAAAAAAATCTGAAGAATTGAAGGTCTGATGGATCATGAATTATTTTTGTTTCAGAGACTGGGTCCACCAAATACGCTGCATTTGCTAGTCAGAGATGTGAAAAAGGTAAGCAGTGTTACATTTCTGTGATTGCACTAGCTATGTGAATCAACAGTAAAAGCAAGCATAGCATGGGGGGAGCAGGCATTTGAAATTAGATGGCAGCTGTTAAGAAAAGCAAAGTTAAATGTCTTCCTGTGGCAAACAGTGATGTCAGTCTAAATCGGGTATGGCAGTGCTAGTAAGTTAATAACTAAGGACTGAACTAAATTGAGCTCCTGTACTGTAATATGGCCTTTGAGATTTAGGTTGATGTTTCTTCTCTACAAGAAGCTCCCAATGCAGCATTACAGGGAAGGAGTGGAAGGAAAGGCCTGCTAGGTTAACTTGGAAGCCTCACCCATGAATGCAGGATTTGTTCCCTTTTGTTTGTTACCTTGTGTATTTTCTAGTTACTTTTCTCCCACCAGTCCGACTTTTACGTGGGAGAAAATCTTTTCTGTCCTAAATTTGTTACTCGTTTGTTTCCATTACATGAAAATTTATTCATTATATGTGAATAGGGAGGGTCACTGTGAGATTTGTCGTATTTTCTCTGTTTGAGGTTTTGAAGTTTTTATTCAGTAAAATTCAGCTGCATGAAATCACCTGTATTTGTTTCTGCAAGGAAAACTCCCATTTATTCCAGGGAGATTCAGATGTGAGAATTATGCAATACTGTGTTAATGTATAATTCATATTCATCTGCTTTACAGTTTAACACTTTTCTCATTCAGTGTTGTCACTTTGAGTGTTACTAATGTTCCTCTGCATTCTGCTGTCTGTCTGTGTCTCCTCTTTTTCATTGCATTTTCATGCTCCCTCCCTCAGCGGCAATCCCGGGGATTCAGTTGGGTTAACTTGGAGGTGATGTGCTTCCTTAGGATGTAGTTGTTTCACCATAGCAGCTGTTCAGTGGTGCTATAGAATCAGTCATTGCTGTAGGATGTAGCTTGTACAATGAAGCACTGTTTTTTTTCCAGTGGAGTCAATACTGTAACCACCAAAATTAGAATTTGCCTTTTGCTTTGATTCTGGGCTGTACATTAATCATGGTCTGCATTGTAGTCTCAACTGTAGATAATATGATGAAATGTAAGTTTCCATTAAAAAAGTATCTAAAGTATAGATAGCAGGATATTCACCCTGAAATTGTCATGCTTTTATACTGGATTAATGATAATCAGTACAAAGTTTCTTAATTTCATCAATATAACCCTTGTAAACAAAATAAACTTGTATGGACAGTGATATATGAGTAAATCAAATGAAAATTTGTTCACAACTATGCATTCTGCTAGCAACAAAACCAAAAAGCTACAAGCTCAAAAATTTTCATTATGTGAATCAGTTACCATTAATTTCATAGAAATGTTCAAAGACTGAACCCAGTGGCTGTAAATAATACCCATGTGCCGATTTAATCATAATGTATGTCTAGCTAGGTAATTTAATCCATGTCATGTTTTCTTATCCTAAATCCTTATTAAGTTGTGGGGGTTTTTTCGTAGGGAAATCTTCCACCAGATTATCATATCAGCCTAATAGATATTGGTCTTGTCCTGGAATATCTCATGGGTGGAGCCTATCGCTGCAACTATACTCGGAAAAGTTTTCGGACTCTTTATAATAATTTATTTGGACCAAAGAGGGTAAGAATGAGTTCATTCTGGATGTAGCCATTGTGCTGATGGTAAAAAATAAGCAGTACTCTGTTCCTTTGTTTTTGTGAACACTACATGTGAAATTCTAAAGAAATGCTGCAAGGTAGAAGTTGATGCTCCAAGAGTGAAGTTATATAAGAAAGTTGTAATGCATCTGTGTTAAAGGGTGTGAGGAGACAGGAGGTGGTGAATACATTGATCTGGAGGTGAATTTCCTCCTATTCCAGTAGTTTACAATCCAAATATTTCTAACTGTGGTGTGCTTGGAAGCACTATTTTTTTTTTGAGCTTTTATGACCATGTGGTGATTTTAATTCTCAAAGCACTATTTATCAAATGATTCATTTAATTCTTTGGTCTGAATTAAAATCTTTCATTTGAGTGCAGAATATATATTTCCTAACCCATTGCATTCCTGCAAATACAGTTAAAATAAAGAGTAACTAATTGCAGCATTATTGCTACAATTATTTATAACAGTAAGTTTCATAATAAATGCTGTACATTTGTAAATGAAAATGGGTTTGCTTGGTATTGTTTGGTCTTTCAAATTTTTCTCCCATCTAACTGATTTTCTTTTCTATTTTTTAATATTCAGCCAAAAGCTCTTAAGCTACTGGGGATGGAGGTAAGTTGGATTTATTTAAAATAGTGGCTATATCAAAACATTTCTTGGTACAGTTCTGTTCTTGGTCTTAGCTTTTTCATTATTGCAGTGATTTACAGAAAATTTCAACTAGACAGGATATTCCATTTTGCAAACATTGTAGGAAATACTTCTGACTATTTTTTAAAGGGATAGCATCTTTAGAACTGCCTAAAGCTCTACTTAATAGTCTTCAGGCAATTTTTAGCAGTGTTATGTAATAACATGCTTCGTGTTGGAACACAATGTAGCTTTAATTATTCATGTGTATACATTAATGACATTGAAAAGATAACGTAATCCAGCAGGGCTACTTAACCATGAAATAACAATTTCTGTGCTTAATGATGTTTTAGCGTAGAGAAAACATTTAACTGGAGTGAAAACCAAGGTGGTCAGATGCTGTCCTCCTCTATCAAACATCCTTGCTACTGTGATGGCACCATGTTCTGTCAACAGTGAGGCTGATCCAGAATTTTGGATCCAGCCCCTACATCAATTGCTTGTGTGCCTGCAGAAATTTGTAATTGAGCAGAAACAAATCTGGGATGATGCCTGAAAACTCACTCTGTTTCGGAGGTAGTTGCTTTTGTTTCTGGAAAAAAAAATCCCTATGGACCAGGAAAGCACTGACACCAAGAGACAGGTGCATTTCTCTAGGAAGTGGGATTTTATTAATGCTGTGATAGTGCTCAACCACAGTAGGTGTTCATGCTGCTTGTCTTATAGTTGATGTGAACCATACCCACACACAAATGTCCCTATTTCCCCAGGCAGATAAGTGGCCTTTTTCTCAACAGAGAAAATCTGTAGAGAACCTCTGAAAGAGGTTATGTTTAATGCCTCTGATCAGCTTCCTATTTTCTATTGGCTCGAGGCCAAAAGCTCAGCCCCTCAGATGTGCAACCCTTTTTGATCAGCGTTGATCACAGTGCTTCTCCAAAAGCACATTTTGATTTTCCTGTTTCTTTCAGTAAGAAATGTTTTATGTGGCACAGACTGAAGTGTTCTTTCCTCTTGAAAGAGGCAGCAGGTAGAGCCCTTCTTCCAAGAGAAAGAAAAAGTTAAAAGAATATTTACATTTCTTTTGCTGAAGTGGTCAGTGAATTGCTGTGACTCCCTCTGGTTGGGTTTTTTTCATTTCCAGTGTTAGCAGATCTAAAACAGGAAGCCTAAACTCCTCAGTACTTTCTATCTTACACAGGGGGTTGTTTTTATTTGATTTTCCTAGTGTATAGAGGACCTAATTTTTGCTCCTCCATTTGAGATTTTATGTCCTGTGCTTCAGAGATGGTCAATACTTAGTGGAATTAATGACCCCTGAATTTTTCATAGAAGACAGAGGTCACCACTTGCAGTTCTTAAAAGTGCTGAAGAAGTAGATGTTCAGTTGCTGAGCTGAAGAATCGTCTTTGGAAACTTGGGGTGGGAGTCTGAACTCTGAATTTGGATTTAAGTTCACGTTTTGTTGAAAAACAGTGCATTATGCTGAGCTTGCCTGAACAAGAACTGATTTTGTTAAATAGCAATTTCTTTTACTTGCAATCCACTTCTGAGATTCAAATCAAGATCTACAGTGATGATGAGCTCTGTCTACACTTATATATGCAATGTTCTTCCTACATTTTTTAAACCCTAGTTTTCCCAATCATGACTTTTCTCCCTTCAGGATCCTGCTTCATTGTCACTACTTCCCTTCTTCCATGTTGGTTCCTGTAGTAATGGCCTATCCTCCCTATCCCTTTAAGAAATGGGATACTTAATACCTTCCATGTGCACTGCATACATAAGAGGAGATTGCTTATTCCAAGGTGAAGACTCCCTTTAGTATCTTGCTGTTCTTAAGGGTGCTGTGTGCCTGTCTGTGCCTTTTGCATGTTGCAATGACCTGCATGTCAGTCTGAAAAGTACCTGTAAGATGTGCAGCACTGCTCTGCAGGGATAGACACAGATATATGGAATCAGAAATTACAGTGGAGCCTATCCATAAGGAATTCAGCTTTGTTAGAGCCCCACGGACACTGCAGATGAATTAATTAAATATTCATTTGTTGTAGACCAGCCTGTGCAATTCCACGTGCAGTAGAGATCTGTGTACAATGCAGTGTGAAGGGATGCCTTCAGTACCAAGGGGTTCTACTGCACTTTTCCAGGATGGGTGACTTGTAATTATGTGTACAAAAAACAGCACCCTGAATAAAATATGAGTCTGTGTGCTTGCCCAGTGCATGCTCTGTCTTATTGCATTCATTGTAGCAAACAGCATAACCAAATTTGAATATTAATATGTCCTCTCAGTACTTGTTACGTGCATGGTGCTGTTGTCAGGTGAGCTATTAGAAACTGATGGGAATAATTTTTCTCCTTTTCTTCCCAGGATGATGAGCCTCCCACCAAAGGGAAGAAGAAAAAGAAAAAAAAGGAGGAAGAGATTGATATTGATGTGGATGACCCAGAAGTCAGCCGCTTTCAGTACCCCTTTCATGAGCTGATGGTGTGGGCTGTGCTCATGAAAAGGCAGAAGATGGCCCTGTTCCTGTGGCAGCGAGGGGAGGAATCCATGGCCAAGGCACTTGTGGCTTGTAAACTCTACAAGTCTATGGCCCATGAGTCTTCTGAGAGTGAGCTGGTGGATGACATCTCTCAGGATCTGGACAACAACTCAAAGTTAGTAGATGCAGAGCGGATTTTATGTCTATTTGATACAAGCTTACTGAGAAGCTTTACTTTTAGTAAGTGCAATTCATTTCTAGAATGTAGTTTCACAGAATGCCATTTGGAGCCAATTTATCAACTACAGACAAGGCAAAATGTGGTTTCAGGATCTCAAGGCAACACTAGCAAGGAGAAGACTTGTATTTTTTCTGACAGAATGCATTCTTTCTTCAGCTTCTCTCTGTAAAACTAGGCAGTTTTATTTCACAAAGTAATTTTCAGAATTTAATAATTTAACTCCCATAAATTAAGGAGTATCTGATGATATATCTAAACTGCCTTTAAGATGTTACTGGTCTAAGTGAATTCCCTCTGTTCACTAACTGTTTTGAACTTTTGCAGACTGTCCCAAATGAAACCTGAGATCGGTTGCTCTTGTCACTATACATGTGTGTGGATAAATATGCTCAGTGAACAGAGCTAAAACCCCAAAGCAAACTGATTTCCAAGTCAAACTTCACTGATCTTACCTTGTGTCTTCCAGAGATTTTGGCCAGCTGGCTGTTGAACTCTTGGATCAGTCCTATAAACATGATGAGCAGGTTGCCATGAAACTGCTGACCTACGAACTGAAAAACTGGAGTAATTCTACCTGCCTGAAGTTGGCTGTGGCAGCTAAACACAGGGACTTCATTGCTCACACCTGCAGCCAGATGCTCCTGACAGACATGTGGATGGGGCGGCTGCGCATGCGGAAAAACCCCGGCCTTAAGGTACTTCAGTTCTGCATCATTTCCAAAGAGACTGTTGCACAGAGCACTTTGTTATACATAGTGTTTGCATAGAGAAAATGGCTTACTTGGAGATGTTTAAAGAACACACCTGTTTTAAAGCTAATTTATTTTGTTTCCAAACTCAGGATATCTAAGAAACATTACACCGTGACAAAGGAAAATATAACTCCATAAAAGACTTAACATGATTGGAATCTGAGAGAGAAGTTGTGGCTTTGAGATTTGTTAATTGAGAACATGCTCCTTCTATTAAAAATTAGTTGGATACAAGCAAAAATATCATTAGGGGTCCATGCAATGGGAATAGAGATAAAATGAACCAGATGTGGACACATGCTTCTTATATTGCTTAATATCTTACCAGAAGATGCAGTTGAGACTCAGTGTTGAAAAGAGTGAAATCTGTGCAATTGCATTGTATGGAACCATGTGATTTTCATTTCCTGCTTCTGTGATTTGATGATGCAGTCTCCCTCACTGATTTTAATATTTCCTAATTGTTTGATTTATAAAAAAACAAGTAGAAACACAAGTGAGTCAATGCTAAGGAAGCGGAGCAGTGTTTGCTTGTGTGTGTTTTTATGTGAATATAATCCTTTCTTTGTTGAGTTATGCAGTTGCTGTCACCCATGTGGAGGCCCATCCTGCTCACCTCCTTATTTCCTTAAATCCCCCTTACTGACAGAGTGCTGTATCTGTCTTCCCAAGTCAGATTCCCAAGTTTGCTGACATACACGTTGTACTGTCTCTGCCATTCTCAGTTTATTTCTACTTTCCCATATCTCCCTCTTAAACCTGTTTAAAATCTTCAGGCAAGTGTCTTGCCTTTCAGATTGCAGCATGGTACTTTCTGAATCTGTTTATTATTTTCCTTTCTTTTCTCCAACGAATTAATCACCCTCCTGATGTTTGTTCTAGTTTCATTACCTGACTTCTTTTCTCTGCTCCTTTTCTGTACTTTGGTTTGTGTTTCTGTATCTAAGCAATCTCATATAGCAGGGGAATTCTCCCAATGCTATCTGCGAAGATTCTTTTACCTTTCATCGTTTTTTAACTATTAAAACTAATTATAGTAGGTGACTGAAGTAACTATAAACTCCAGTAATAAACCTGAAGGCTTCTTCTAACCACCACTGTGTCCATTCCGTGACATTTCTCTGCACACTAATTTTGGAGCACAATTTCTTAATTGCAGAGTATTTGTGAAGGTGGGAGGTTTTCCAGGGTGCCATATTTTATGCAATACCTTATTGCCAATGTGTCTTAAGTACTTACTGATTTTTTTTTTAGGCTTGAGGATGGCAGAATATCTTGAATACTATACAAAGGAAAATTTTGATTTGGGACCTACCTTGTTATGAAATCCATAATGTAGACAAATACTGAGTTGAATTCTTTCTTGTTTACAGGTTATAATGGGAATTCTCTTCCCTCCCACCATCCTTTTCCTAGAGTATCGGAGTTATGATGACTATTCCTACCAGACATCAAAAGAAAATGAGGAAGGCAAGGAAAAGGAGGAGGAAAATGCGGTCAGTAATGGAGATTATTAGAAAGTTCTAATATCTCAAGAGTGCTCATTTTTCTGACTTTTCTGATTATGCTGTAGCTCACTCAGGTTAAAATCTCAATTGCCTTTGTGGGATAAAATCAGTGAAGGATTTTGAAGTGCATAGACTGGATTCTCAGAGCTAATGAAGTGTCTGTGTAGTTCCATGGATTTATGGAATTCTACTTATATACTTTTTAAAAGAGGTCTGTTGCTCAGGGGAATCCCTGTGTAGTTAACAGTTGGCTGAGGCTGTGGTTGAGGAAAAGTTACTATTTTTACTGCTGTATATTGAGGAAATCTGACAACTTTGGTCTTCCAGGATGCAAATGCAGATACAGGCTCCCGAAAAGGGGATGAAGAGAACGGAAAGAAAAAACAACAGAGCCTTCCAATTGGAACGAAGATCTACGAATTCTATAACGCACCTATTGTAAAATTTTGGTTCTACACAGTAAGTCATGATGATTAAACTGATAGTGACCATTTTTCTCACTGAAAGGATTCCAGTGTAAAAGTAATAACCATGTAATAAATAAATATATGACTTTAGTGGAATCTGATGAGTAAAGCACTCCCTTTATTTAGAGAAAAGTGCACAGGCAGTGAAACAGAATGAATAACTGAAGCTTATGTTGTCAGCCTCTAAAGCTCCTACATGCTGTGAAGGAGGCTCTGTGTGGAATACACTAATACACTAAGTGCAAGCTCCACAATCCAGTCACTCAGTCCAAACTAGGCTGGATTCTCTTGCTTTCTAAAGGTCCTGGCTCCTGCTCTGCATTGAAATGTCCCTTAGAACCCAAGAAGTAACCCCACAGTATCTGTGCTTGCCATTTGCCCTGTTCCTCAGATGGGTGCAGCCTAGATGGAAGCACAGATCCCAGTCTGCTAAGACTTAATAGGTACTTTTATTAAAACAATTAAAACCAATCTAAAGTCAAATACGTATTTTTGACATGCATCTAATTTTCTATTTATTGCATCAAGAATTATCTGGTGTTAAACTGTTATAATAAAACAGAACATGTATTCATGCTACTGCTCATAAATTTTGTGTGTGCCCTATAAAAGGGATACTGCTTTCTTATGTGTTCAAAATTAGGATGCCTGATACCTGATAGGTCATAATAATATGTAGGTTTTTTACTTTAGCACATACTAATCACAAAACACCATATTGATGCCTTTCTGCTGCCTGAGTTAATAATTTAGAAGTGAAATTCCTATTTAATTTCAAAGAAAAGTATTCAACATGGTTTTGCAGTGCAAAGAAATTACATTTTAGTAGACTAAAAAAGCCCCAGGCACAAAGGGCCTGGTTCAGAGTGCTTTAGAATTGCAGCTTTTGCTTCTTTCAACAAGTGAGAGAATTCAGCTGTCTAGGTCATATGTTCCACAGCATCTGTGATTCCTTTAGCTGCTGGAGGCCCATGGCTGTGCCAGTGTGGAGGGCATTGCAGCAGGCCTGCTTCCTGCAGAGAAGGAAATTTTTTTTCTTGTGCAAGTAAGGTCTTCAGCAGCTGAATATTTCACACTTAGCCTCAACACACAGGTTCATACGAATGTCCTAATTAGCAAAATTATTAGGGAACTGAGCTAAGGGGACTTTGCTTTCATCCATTATCAGGCCCCTCTAAGAGGATTTGACTGCCTTCTGTCTGGTGTTTCTTCTCTGAATCAGATGCAGCCTTCCCTGCTCTTATTAAGTTAGGCTTCAGCAAGAAACTTGTTCCTGAGACTGGGAGCTACTTAAAGTAACTAAAACACCTGCAAACCTACTGTCCATATAGATGGGTTTAAGTAACAAGTGTAGGAAGAGGGACTGATAAACGGAGTTTATATGCCTCTGGCTTCAGCTGAAAAGTGTATTCTGCCTAGATGGGCTCAACCACATCATTACAGAGTGGGGAAAGCAAGTGGGATGTATGGCTCTTAATTTTCCATACCCCTCCAGGCAGGTGCTGCTCACAGCTTTACTCCCTGTTCTGCCTTACATCTGCCTTGAGATGGTGGGTAAACATTTCACACTAAATACTCCATTCTTTAGAAAACTCCATTTTTCTCCCTGAAATATCTTTTGGTTTGTTACTGTTTTGCTTCCAGTTTTTTTTTTTTTTCTCCCTGCAAAGTCATTGAATCCTTTTTGATTTCTTAACTCTGGATATCCAAGGCCTCGGAATTTTTTAGTTTGGCTGGTCACCAAATGCTGCTGTGTGGCTTGGAGGCACCAGCACCACCCGTTTGACATTTACACCAGTGGTTATAGAAAACTGAGTGTTAGCTGTATTGGCTTACACCAATAATCCAGGACTTTGTAATGGAAATTAGTGGAGACTGGGTTTTTTTGTGTGTGTGTGTGTAAGTCATCTCAAGTAATTGAACACTGGCTAATTTGGAAGGATCCTAGGATCCATCACCTAGAGTCCATAAAGGATTTTTTTCTTTTTTGGCAGATATCATACCTTGGTTACTTGATGTTGTTTAATTACATCATCTTGGTGCGGATGGAACGGTGGCCATCAGTCCAGGAATGGATTGTCATCTCCTACATTGTGACATTGGCTTTGGAGAAAGTCAGAGAGGTAAAGCCTGACCATACCAACATCTCATAATCCTTAGAATGAAGCTCGCTCATTCTAAGAGATTATAGAGATTATAATCGCATGGACTTGTGCCCAGGGTTGAGGAGCCATACAGGAGAGAGGAGTCTCGTATTCTAAAATATACTAATAACTAAAAATATTCTTGCTAAAAACAAATTTTGCTGACAGTGGAGGGGACCTCAAATATCTATTGAATATGACAAGATTGATCTTTTTTTATGACCATTACTTCAAAAATGTAACTTGAAGTTTTTTCTAATTAACTCTTTGTTGTATGTTCCTTTGTTTGTTTGTTTGTTTCAGATTCTGATGTCAGAGCCTGGCAAGCTGAGCCAAAAAGTCAAAGTTTGGCTCCAGGAATACTGGAATATTACTGACCTGGTGGCTATTTCAGTATTTATCATAGGAGCAATTCTTCGCCTGCAGAACCAGCCTTACATGGGTTATGGAAGAGTGATTTACTGTGTAGATATCATCTTCTGGTACATTAGAGTACTAGATATCTTTGGTGTGAACAAATACCTGGGACCTTACGTCATGATGATTGGAAAGATGGTTAGTGCCTAAATTGCTATAACTTATGTCTTTAGGAGCTCCATGGGAAACTTAATTCCATTCTGGTTTAAAAAGAGGTTTTCCATCGAGTAGGACTCTGAATAAAGCCTGTGAAAAGTTGCCATGTGAATTTCATGCACACACACAGGATGTTATACTCATGCAATAACAGATTGCAGATACAGCAGGATCATCCACAAAACCATCAGCTGTGCACAGGAGATGGTATAGCAATGATTATATCATTTCTTTGCAACCACAGAGGAGGTCTGTGCTGAAAGCACACCATAGCACATTTGATGCAAAGGAGAACAGGGATAGCAAGGATTTTAGCATTTTAAGTATTTTTAAATATAATCTGGTATTCCTTTAAGTAACTGCTTTCTCTGCATTTGTATGTATGCTTAAGTCATGAGTAGTACTTAAAGAATGATGTCAAAAAGATTCTCTCTTGCTGTTTTCTTGTTTGCTGTAATGCATGCTGGCAGACAGACCTGCTGGTGCCACTGTGCTCCCTAGTGGTGCTGAGAGCCTCTCTGTGGTCTCTCCATGCAGATGATTGACATGCTGTACTTCGTGGTCATCATGCTGGTGGTTCTGATGAGCTTTGGAGTAGCCCGCCAGGCTATCCTGCACCCCGACGAGGAGCCCTCCTGGAGACTGGCTCGCAACATCTTCTACATGCCCTACTGGATGATCTACGGAGAGGTGTTCGCTGACCAGATAGACCGTAAGAGTAGAATTCATAGTAAGAGTCTGTTTCCTGTTTCTGAGGCAGATGATCAGATCCAAATTAAAGACTCTTTTTAATTTGGAAGTAGTGTTTTTGCTTTATGATTATATTGTTGTTGTTTTCTTGTGGCAGACCTGAGATAGAACAATGTTCTTTTCCCCACCTGCATGTCTGCTCTCTTGGTTATATCAGATTCAGTTAACACAGAAAGTGATGCAGTCCGGAATATTCTCCTGTCCAAGAGTGTGGCAGTGCTAAGTGTTCTGTGTACTTGCAGGGATCAACAGAGATCATTCTGAAATGCTCTTTTCATTTAAAGGTTTACTAAGAGTCAGTTCCAACAGAAGAAGAAAAAAAATAAATCCCTTGTGCAGGAGGCTAAAATACACATATCCTTTCATCTCCAACTCACAGGCAATGAGCTCATACATTCTTACTCCCAGTCATACATCTGTCTGCTTTCAGAAACATCTCCATTTCATGAATCACTCACGTTGTTCTTTTCTACACCTATGGGAAAACAAAACAAAAAAACAAACTCCACTTGATTACCTTTGGATGTGGAAATAGCTTTTCTTATAGAAAACCTGCTTAGTTTAAAAAAATAGCTGTCAGTATTTTAAAGGAGATGGAGACTGTCCTGTTACTGCTAATTTTTTGTTAATATTTGAAATTTGTACAACGGTCCAATGTGCAGCTGGCCTCCTCTAGTGTGTATCATGTAGTTTGCACTTTATCTGAAATAATACAAGCTGCTGTTTCAGATTTGTGTATGTGTTATTTCAGTCACCTGCATATACTGACAGGTAGGGAAGTGGAAGGCTGAAGAATCTGGAGGTCTAAGTTCAAACACATAAAGATTTATCATCATGAGAAGATTTTATACCAAATGTCATTAAAGTGTACTTTAATTGTTTAGAAAGGAATAAAGTGTCATTAATCTGTTTCTGAACAGTGTACAATCAGATCAACTTTGTTTTCCCAAGGAATGCTTATTTCATTAATGTAATTTAGGGTACAGTAATTTACTCTTGACAAATGAAAGGTCAAGCCAGTCATCTGCAGTCTGATACTGCAGTTTTGGTGCACATGAGAGATCCTGAGCTTATCCTGGTTCACAAGTTGAGAGGAAGTGACTGTAATGGGCTATCCCTTATCTCACTATGTGCATTCAAATCCTCCTTCAGTTTGAGCAAAGAATGCTTGCCCGTGTAGACAGGTTGATTTCCTTATAAATCAAAACTCACACCTTGCCAGCCATCTCTACTGTAAGAGGTGTCCCAGGCTTCTCTCACACTTCCAGTCATTTCTCAGTTATATACTCAGCATGCTTTGAATTGGAAATCTTTCATCAGCAGTGCAAAACATTTGGGGGACTAAAGGTTTAGGCTTTCTGGTTTTACAAGTTCATCTACTTGCTCCTTCCCAGGTCAGAAGCTTTGTTGTGTCAGTAGCCTAAGCATAAACTAACTTGGAAGTGTGTGGGTTTGAGTTGTTTTAATATTAAAATAATTCTGGCTGTGCAAGGCATTCCTCTACTGCCTTAAAATTGTTCTGTACATTTCTCCTATGTGGAAGTCTATGGACTGACTCCTGAAAGTTATTTTGCTTTCAATAAGGAATTTTCACTCTAATGTGTCCGTGGTTCTCTGTAAACACACCACAAAAGCAGCCTCTGAAGTTATTGGGCAGTGATGGCTATGGGCAGTCTAATATGACTCTGACTCAAGTGCTAATGTGTGGCTTTGGCAAGGCCCAGGGGTGTAAACAGTTTATGGAAGAAGTATTACATCAAATTTTGCCTCTGGCAGAAGGTAGCTGGTCTTTGTCAGTTGCTTCTCTGAGGATAGGGTATCATCTGGAGATCACAAGTCACGGAATTTGCTGGGCTTGGAAGGCACCTTTGGAGATCATCCAGTTGAACTTTACTGCTCAAAACAGGGTAAATTAGATTTATCCCAGATGGCTTAGGGACTGTCGAGTCATGTTTACAGTATCTCAAAGGATGAAGACTGTGCAGCCTCTCTGGACAACCCAGTTTAAACAGAATTTCCCATCTTTCCACCTTTGCCTACTGCCCACTGCTGCTTCTCCTTTCACTGAGAAGAGTCTGCCCCTGTGTTCTTTTCTCCCACACAACATCAGGTATTTATAACACTGGTAAGATCTCCTTGACCTTCTCCAGACTAAATTATTCCAGCTTTCTCAGTCTTGTCTCATTTGTCAGATAGTCCAATCACCTTAATAATCTCTGTGACCCATGACTGGAGTATTCTAGTATGTCCATGCCTGATTTCTGTGGGGGAGCCCAGAACCAGACATACAAGTCCAGATATGGTTTTACCAGAGCTGAGTAGAGGGGAATAATTACCTCCCTTAATTTGCTGGTAACACTTTTCCTACTGCACTCTGGGAAGCTCTTGTGCGGTTCACTCTGTTTAGAAAACATGCATGATCAATAAGTTATCAGCATCTAGTACTCAACAGAATCATATTCTGAAACAATAGAGAAGCCTGGTTGAACTTCCTTCAATAGTGAGATTTTTTTTTACAACCAGCATTTAGGAATTGGCAAGCAAGTGTCCAGACTGGGCCTCAAAATGGGCATTAATGATACTGATGTTATTGCAGTGTACAATAGCATGCCTATTAATGGAAACATAGCTATTCAAAAGAAACAGCTGACAGATTCAAAGCCCAGGATGGTTTTTAAAAAAAAAAAAAAAGGAGAAAATGGTTCCATAATAGCTAAAAGAATGATTTTTGTGTGATAATTTTGAGTTGCTTCGTGTTGGTGGTGACCGCCAGTTTTGTTTACTCGCCAGAAATATCATGTATATTTAAATGATCATCTGCCAGAAGCATTTTGTGATATATTATTATCATTAGTTTACTGCCATATGTAACATTTGGGGAAAACAGCATGAAAAGGAAACTGCAGAATGCCCTGCATTTTTAACAAAGACTTTTTTCTCAGCATATGTCTCTACTGTTCTGACATTTGAGTTGCTTATCTTTTCTTGGCAGCAGAACTGTATTTCCAATCATCTTTTTTGCGTTCTGTTTCTTTATTATTCTGTTGTTTTCTTTTTTCTCTCCCTGCCTCCTTTTCTATTCCGTTCCTTTGGAATGATGTCCAGTCTATGCCATGGAAATCAATCGTAAGTCTCTGTGGAGAGCTGATTATCTCATTTAGCTGAATATGTTCATTGATCTTTTTATTGACTAGTTACTCATATTTTAATTACAGTACTCATCCAGTATTCAGGTGTGAATCTTGTTTTTCTACTGTAATAGTTTCATTTGAAAATTAGCAGAGGAAAAATATTTTATTACAAAACGCAGATCAGAAGTTTTAACTGAGCTTAAGTGGTTGCTAAGACTTGTTTCTAGTACACCAACAGTAAAATAATTGGGTTTTTGAAATTACGATGCATAAGTGGCATTGTATAATTCTCTTTGATTACCTAGATACAATATTACTGTGGTTTTGGCAGTACTTCCAGTAGTCCATTTGAATAAAATTAGGACTCACTTAACTTTCCTGCTATACTTTTCATGGGAAAACCAGGAAAAAAATGTAGGTCTGATGTTTGAAAAGCAAGGAAAATAAATGTTATTAATTACAGTCCAAATATCTCTTGGAGACCTCAGTAAATAAGCTTAGTCTGTTTTCAAAGAATTTGAAGTATTTTTCAAGTGAGGTTGAAGCATTGGGGTTTTTTACAAAATGTTTAAAAATACTGGGTTTTCTATTCACATAAACTAAATCCATAATGAACTCTGTCAGACTTCACATTTTCTAAGATTACAGTTAAACAACCTGTGGTTGACAAAAACTTTACCTCCTACCAAAGGATTCCAAAAGTTAGCCTTGTATTTGAAATCAGATATGTTGGCACTGCACTTTCAGACAGAACAAACTTGCTGCATTTACCCAACTCCAAGACAGCTCTTACCCAAGACAACCCAAGTATTCTTAGAATTACTTCAGGCAATTGTTTTATATTGGTATGATCAATATTAGCAATTTTTGTCCCATTCTCAGTAGTGTTATTTTGCTGTTACTATATAATTTTCATTTTATAATTTTTTTCTTTTTGGTAGCATTAACCTGCTGGTAACATTAACAGCCCCAGACAGGTTAAGTAATAGTTTGGGATCCATCTAGGGAGTCCAGTAAGGGGCAAAAAGATACAGGGCCAGACACAGATGGGTCCATCCATGGGACTAACACTGGTCCAAGGTCCATCCTGGAGGCAGGGGTGAAACAGAGCTCAGGCAGGGCCCGGTGTGCAGAGGGGGCAGAGGTGTAAACCCCCAGTGAAGCTGGTCAGGGCCTTTAAAGGCTCTTCAGTACACTGGGCCCTCATAAAGGTTGAATATATACTCAGCAATCTGATACCACCAATGCTTTTATATCTTTGACTAGGCATGGACACAGACTTAGTTAAAGAATTTGGTTTTAGTTCCAGTATTAATATGTCTGTATACTCATTAAGATCTTGTCCTAGACTATTACTGTGAGAAAAATGAAATCCATGGGAATGTGAATAGAAAGCCACAGTGCACAGTAAGGAGTTGCCTCTCTGTTCACTAATATGGGAAATGTAGGTAGAAACAGAATTTGAAGTAGAAATCGTACATACTTGCTCCTGGAAATAAACAGACAAAATTTGGCAACGTTTATGCATGTATCATTAAATAAATGTGAATAGTATTTTTAAGTATCAGGCAATTTGTGAAAAATACCTTTCCTGTTTTTCCTTCAGCTCCTTGTGGGGACAATCTTTATGATGATGATGGCAAACGCCTTCCTCCATGCATCCCAGGGGCCTGGCTCACTCCTGCTATTATGGCCTGTTACCTTTTGGTGGCAAATATCCTGTTGGTAAACCTGCTGATTGCTGTCTTCAAGTATGTAAACGATCATCCATCTTTGTCTTATTGTCGAGATAAAGTTTCTGTGGGAGCCCATCAACTGATTTTGTAAGGGTTTGCATTCACTCTCAGAATCTCATTATTCTGTGAATGTGCCTGGCAAATACTGACAACAGGGTGTACCCTGGAGAAGAGTGAGGAAAGGTGGCTTTGAATTTGCCAGCGATTCCAGCAGTGTATGTGAGAGAACCTGGCTACTTCCAATTACCTTTTAATGGATAGTGACAGGCCTCGAGGTTGTTCTGGAAAGATGAGAAACAGGATCCATGAAACCTGGCACACACCTGACAGAAACCTGTGTAGCTGCTGGCAGTCACAACGCTGCAACACAAAACTCTGAGCATCAAAAGCAGGAGGCATTTCCACTACATCATCTGGCTTCTTTTTTTTCCTTCTTGTTTTGTTTTCCATTTAGAAAAAGAAATTAAGGCCTTGCAGAGTTCTTTCACGACCCAAAAAATAGTCTGTATTGCCTTGAACCAACAGGAAGGATGGCTATGTGTTGCCAAGGTCTGTGGCCAATGCAAGCAGTGTGCAGTGTGCACATATCTATATTTGGACTTATCTGGAGTAAAACTAAATAAATTTCTGCTGCTTGTTCTTCCTACCTGCACTTAGGTTGCATGCTTTTCCTCTTAAGATGTAGGGATTTAAAAAAAAAAGAATAACTACTTGCTGGCAATACTTTCTGAAGAGAGCACCTGAGAAAAGAAGGTGATCCATCTTTGTTGCCTTCGAACATGTAGCGTTGGAGGGCTTGTTGGCGTAGGTAGCTTGTGTCACAAATGCAAAAATAGTACTTTGTGTGCCCAGAAATGTGCAGCTCACAAAGCCTGTCTTTCATTTGATGTATGTAGCTTAAAAGGTCATGAATTTAAAGTACTCAAATGCTAGTCACATAGCTGGGGAGAAGGGGAAGAATCTTACAATGGTAGCTATTATTGGCTGAAGGACCAAGGAATCAGCAGTTTGGGAAGTAGGTCATGCTGTTAACTCCTGCCATCCCAGCTTGCTTGCAAGGGGTTGAGATCTAGCTGGGCAAATCCTGCTATAAAGGAATGAAGGCAGATTGTTATTTATCATTGGTTAATAGTCCCATATATATTTAGCCTAAAGAAAGCAAAAGCTATGTGTATGCAGGAGTCAAAGAGATGTTTTGACTGGTTTTATGAATGTAGATATTCTAAAGCATATGAAGTTAGGAAACAAGTGGACAGAAAATTTAAAAAGGAAGTTCCAGTATCATCTCCATCATAGAAATGGAGTGAGCTGTCTGAAGATACTTTAAAAATAGCTTGAAAAGCCTTTTCTAAGACAGAATATCAAGTCTGCTTTCTCTTAGTTTCATAACTGTGACTATTGTTATCTCTGGATTGAATTCTATCACTTCATATCAACTGAATTTCAAAATTAAACATCTTTAAAACACACCGTACTTTGCTGTAAAAACAATGAAGCTTCTAAGAATAAATTCCTTTACAAGAATATGCACCATGTTTTCAAATCAGAAGTTTGAGGGAGTAAAGTTTGAATTTAGGACATTTTGTGAAAACTTGAAAAGTCTTCTATGTAGGTCAAGCTGATTAGCATATTAAAGGCAAACTATGTGAAGCTTCTGAGTTTAGCATACAAAATACTTTTCATGGATTGAATACTTTGTGTAGCATCAAATACTGGCGTGTGTTGAAAGAAATAGTTTATAACCAAGTCCCAAAATACCAATTATGTGATGCATAAATCCTGCGAGTTTCTTTTCACTGGCACCTAAGGGATTTGTACAGTAGGAACAAATGGTCTGAGAGGAGGACTGTTCTGAGTGGTGCCTGAGGGATGCAGAGCACCTTGTCTTTGCTACCTTCAAAAGGAGTAGTGAAATCATGAGTTCAATTTAATCCTTACTTCATTAGCACCAACAAAGAGCTGAACCATGCAAATCATGTGGCTCCATGAGGTTATTTTGCAGCTGCTTTTTTCAACATCATTCAACTTGCTCAATGATAAGTAAGATTAGGGACTTCATAGAAACTGTACCTATGTTTCCTTTCAGCAACACCTTCTTTGAGGTAAAATCAATATCCAACCAAGTCTGGAAGTTCCAGCGGTACCAGCTGATCATGACATTCCATGACAGACCTGTCCTGCCACCACCAATGATTATCTTCAGCCACATCTACATCATCATCAAGAGGATCTGCTGCCGCTGCAAGAAGGGTGATGGAGACCAGGACGAGCGGGACAGGGGACTGAGTATGCAAGAAATCTTCTCTAAATTGAGCTCTTTGCACCATTTTAGCAGAAAGCAGCAGCTGCTACAACACTGAACAGTTTTGTTCACCGTGACCACCCAGGTGTATTTGCAGAAGACAGAAAGGGCCAGTATTTGTATCCAGTTAACAGCTCTTGGGCTCTGTGGGTGCCTGACAATCTGCATCTCTTGATGCTAATAAAGACCTCCTCTAACATGCTTTCTTAAAACAGTGAGATGGTATCTACTCAGTCCAGGGGTTTACCAAGTTCTAGTGAAGTCCATGTGTTGGGAAGGGTAAATAGGAATTCCAGAAGTGATCACAGTTCCAAATGTCAGTTACAGAGTCAGCTCTGTGATTGTGAGCAATCTGTGACTAAGAGTATCCCCACTATCATTTAGAGATTTATCTGTCATTTCACAGGGAAACTGTGAGGATTCTTCTAACATACTCCAAAACTGTTAATTATTATTTTCATTATATGCCTCATGGAAATAATCAGATGCTCACAACTATCCCTCTACATTTCATATGAAGCATTTTTGCACAATAGCAAAAAGAAAAAGGAAAAAAGGAAATGTAACACTCCTTCCAAATGCTAAGAGACAAATCCAGATAAAGGATTAATTGTTCCCAAAAGCTTATATTCCCCTTGGATTTTTCTTATGTGATTATAAATTTCTTAACATCTTATCCAAAGAATATCTGTGAACAATCTGTTAAGTTTATCTGGTGCCTATAACTGGCATCTTTTTAAGAACACTTGAATGAAGCAACAGTCGAACTGGCAGAGATTGCCCAGGTCTTTATCTTGTAAAATCTGGTCGGTTCAATGCACAGCTGTTAAAACAGTGCCAAAGTCATTCAGAACATAGAGCCTCATGTGGATGGCCATGGAAGCAGATGATGGTCATAATGCATACTATTGCCTTCACAGCTCTGCCCATCCTCAGCTAAGTGCTCATTGCCTATTTTAAAAAATCATCTGTTCAGATGGTGCAGGAGTAGAATCTGCTGTATGCCCATGTCCAAAATAAACTGCTACATTGGATATAAATTTACTGCCAGAAGCTCAGAAAAGGGAAACTCCTCTTTTGTTCTTCTCTTTTGCACAGAGTTATTTCTGAATGATGAAGAGCTAAAAAAACTGTATGAGTTTGAAGAGCAGTGTGTAGAAGAATACTTCCAGGAGAAAGAGGATGAGCAGCAATCATCTAATGATGAACGCATCAGAGTTACCTCTGAAAGGTACCTATTGTAACAAAAATTCCACACCATTTGTCAGGAACAGTCTTTTTAATATCTTCTTTATTACCATGGTTGAGTTAAAATACAAAAGATTTTGATCTTGAAGCAAACCACCACCAACTCAGAAGCTGATCTGAATCCCAAATAACTATCTGAGCTGGCGCATCTCTCACAAGAGCAAACTTTTTGCTACTCCTGTTGTGTCACTAAATCTGCTGCTTTGGGTAGCTTTGTTATAAGAACATTTTTGCTCATGATGAATTTTATACCTCTCATCCATCTGAGGATCACAGTTGCGCTTTTTATCCATTTGAGCAAATTGCTGCTTGTTGAGTTTCAAACAGTTCATCCAACCATGAGAAACATGATGGAGCTTAATGACAAAAGCACTGAGGGTTCTTCCCTTGGACCTGTGGTTTACATTAGGATCTGACACTCAAAACTGCTGAATTTTAATCTCTGCCACAGATACCCTTGCAGGCTTTGAACAAGGCATTTAGCTTTTCAGTATGAACTTCCCCATTTAAAAGATGGGGAATATTCACATGTAAATTATTATGCTATTCTGGGGACTAGGTAATGTTTGCATATTGCTGTGTAAGCACACAGTGCTAATGGCAGCAGCCTTTTTTACCAGGTCACTTGGCAGGACTGTTCCCAAAGGCTCTGCCTATTCTGTCAGTAGATCTAAGTAAGTCAAGAGATGGGGTCTTCTGTCACTTCCATGAAATGAAGAAAAATTCTCCCTGGAATGAAAATTATACACATTTTAAACACTTTCACCTACATCTACCTGATAGTATTTTGTTGATGAAGTGCTCCATGTACATATTTATCTATATATCTATATGTATCTTCATTTTGACATTTGTTATGAATTAGCTCTCTAAGCCATATAATTCTTTAATAGATAAATCATCTTCTCTTGAGACGGGTCCTGAACATCTTGCATTATTATATTTAACATTTAAGAATAGAGAAGTAAATTAAACCTGCTACATGTATTCGATGAGTTTCTATCACACTGGTTATCCATGGTCATTTGTCAAAATCCTAGGTATTGTGGCAGAGAATAAAGCAGGGGTGATAAGCCTCACTGATTCACTATGGTCTATGGCCACAAAGCAGATTTGCTTATTTCTCATGGCTTCTTGCTCCAGATGCTTCATCATCTTTTGTGTGTGAGAGCAAAAAACTGTTAATTTAATTTCCACAGAAGATTTACTAGTGTATGATCTCTAAGCCACATTCCAGTTAATTACTTTTATATGCATGTTTCTAGTTCCATCACATCCTTCATGATATAAATGATAAGAAGAAAATGGGAACAAATATTATTTTAATTGAACTAGACAATAGTTCTACTCCCTTCAGCTGATACATAATAGAAAGGTAGTTCAAGAGCTAAAGCAATCCCATCAACACCAGTATATGTTTCTCTCTCACACAGCTGCAAAACCTGTTTTACAACATGCTTTGATGCTATTTTAAGTCACCCTGTGAGCATGTCATTAGAAAGTACTTTTCATGTAATTAATTGGATGCTTCACAGTGAAGGAGAGCAACTGAGCACACAGTGGGTGGCACACGCAGAAATGTTAATAGCAGTCTGTCCCTAAGGGCTCTCTTGCCATGAATATAAGGGCAGAGTTCAAATACCACTCTAATATGGTGTAGGAAAGCATAGATAACAAGAAAATGCTCATGCTTTTGATGCTACAGATAAGAAAAAAGAACAAGGTGTGATACACACCACAAAATTCTGCCTTAGGAAGAAATCAGGAGCTGGGTACCTATAATGGGTTGTTGCACCATTCTACAAGTTCTGTTCTCTGCTTCCTCTTTTATACCCCACAGAGTTGAAAATATGTCAATGAGGCTGGAAGAAGTGAATGAAAGAGAGCATTTTATGAAAGCTTCTCTCCAGACCGTTGACCTTCGGCTCTCTCAGCTGGAAGAGCTCTCTGGTCGGATGGTGAACGCTCTGGAGAAGCTGGCGGGCATCGACAAATCGGAGCTGACGTACACACGCTCGTGGGCATCCTCAGAGTGTGATGCTGCTTATCTCCTGAGGCAGAGCAGTGTGAACAGCTCTGATGGTTACAGCATGTACAAATACCACATCAGTGGTGATGAGCTGACCTATGATGACAGCACCACGCCTATGTCGCCAGCCATGCGTAAAAAAGCCCATTCTATTGGTACCAAAGAAGATGGAGCAGACCCAAGGATGCTGACTCCAGAACACCAAACTGGACTCCATACCTCGAGTGCTAATGCAGTCACCACAGCAGATCACAGTAAATCTACATCAGAAATTGCACAGAATGTTTCCAGACCGCATTCTGGTTCAGGTGGTTTGGGGAGTGAAAAGCAGGGGGTCTTCAGTAGCGATGGAATGATTCCTCAAAGTGTAAACCAGATGAATGCTGTTACGAACAGTCAGTCAGTAGCAGGATCAGATTTTCAGAACACTCAGTTAAAAGTAGAACGTACCAAGTTAGAAGCAACCATCTCTTATCCCCTGGACAAATCCAAAGCAATGCGCTATTTTCCTCCTGAAACTTTCAGTGCTTGTCAAACCACTATGATGAAGTCAAGGAGCTTTATATTTGCACAAGGTGGGAAGGTGGTTGGAGGAGTTAACAACTGGACCTCGGAGTATAGTACCATTATGGATCAGGTGTGCCCTTCTACAATTGAACAGTGGGCCACGGAGTGGAAATACGAAGTTGAGCAGCAGCTTTCTCAGGAGCGTCCTCCAGAATACCCCGGGCTGATCTCTGAAGCAGAAAGGCAAGCAGAGGAGAAGCAGACAGACACAGATGATGATAGTAATGTTGGTGAAGCAGGTATGAGTGCCTCTTACACCTCTATGCCTGCCACTGTCAAGGCCGAGAAGGAGAATTTACTGTCAGTAAAGCCAGAAAGGACTTCTGGGTTCCCATCAGTACGCTCCAAGAGTTTGCACAGCCATTCCCGGAAAGCCAAGTCTGTGAAGGACAAATTAAATAGACCAGGACATGCCAGCAGTGTAACTAATTTGGTGGTAGCATCTGGCAGCGCAACAGAAGAACAGAAAACCAGGCAAGAAAATGCATCCACAGAAACTGAATGTTAAAGTGGCTTATGGCCCCTGTTTTACCAACAGTCAAGAAAGCAGTGTGACTAATTGAACAAATTAGGGATTTTAAAATTAATTTCTAAAGAAGAATTTTGGATATATGTGTTTCTCTTCTTTTAAACTTAATAGATACATGTTCTGTTCTTAAATAAATGCTTGCTGGGTTGGGTGAAAGGGAGATGTTCTCTCAGGGGCAGATAAAAAGTAGGTACAGTCCGCAGATGCCGACTACATAGATCTTCCTTTGTTCCGTTTCAGCCTCCCTCATAAGCTCATTTACTGACAAGCTCTTTATAAAAGCTCTTAGAGGAAGAGCAATATTATAATGTAATAATTTTATCAGAAGGCTTCTCAAACTGAACAAATTTTTAACCAGCCTTAGTTTTATCCTCACTTATGCAGCTGGTTTCTTTGTGGCCATGGTGTTTTTCAGATCAAAACAAAATTGTTGGAGGCAAGGAAAAATTATGCAGTCCCCTCTTTCACTTCTGATTTCATGCATGCTGCTTAGTTTCTCTTTCAGAATGGCATAATATAGCAGTTTTCATCCACTAAAATAGGTCAGAGTGGCAAAATACAATTATGTTTGGAGAAATCTGACCTGGAAAGCCAAGCATAGACATATTCTTAACCTGTCCTTGAACTTCAGTGGCATAATCTTGCTTTCAGGATCACACCTGTCCCCAACCCAAAGCATGCTGACAGCCTTAAACTGTTGAAAAACAGTGATCATTGTTTCAAAATGTTTAGGGAGATTCTAAGAATATCAAGTACCTGGAGATTTTAGTAATAGAAATCCAAGATCTGCATTAGTGTTTTTTCTATAAAATTACAGTAGAAGTCCATGTAGACTTCGAATAAGATTCTGGCTTTTCTTAAATGCCTCCACGGGAAAACAAATCAAAACAAAACAGAAAAGGTGTTCTGATCAGGTGACATCAAAATATAGCCAATCTTTGCTTGAAGCAAATCTACAGTGACAAATTCATCTTTTGTTTTGCAATTTCGTTATGACAACACGTGAGGAACAAGGAACAGTTTCTAGCAGTCCGTCTAAACAAAATATAAATTTTCCAGATGAGAATAGAAATTCTGTATATTGTCATGAGTAAATTTCAAAAACAAGTGTCAAAGGGGAAAAAGGCTCTACAGCAAAAGTTTTCTGAGGACTAAGACTGGAAATCAACATCTGTAGCTAGATTTACCCAGAGCACGTGTCTCAGCAGTGGCATTCTAAGGCCTAGGTTTTGATAATTTTCTTCATAATAGCAGGGTGTTATTTGCCTCGTTCCTCCCTGTTAAGTTTTAGGAACTTTGATTTCCCAAATATTCAGCACCTGTCTTTGCAGGGGTTGCTTACCATGGAGCAGACCATTTTGAAAATGAGTTAAAGGCATGTTACTTGTTCACAGAATACTGGTCAAAGGTTTATGCTTAACTCATTACCCATCAGGACTCATTCATACACCAGTTTGAAAAGACATAATTTCTTTTTTCACTCACCATCAGCCCCACAGTGCAGGTCTCAATGTCCTCCTTGGCAATCATGCTTACAGCATTTTGAAATGCAGAGATTGATGGAAGACTCTACAAATGCATTAATGGTATCTGATTTTTATTGTTTGCATTATATTTTCATTCTCCATCCATACTTATACCCTGAAGTACTGTTACCAAACTGAATGAGTGTGGAAAGTGCATAGACATTCCACAAATTCAGCCATATTTCCTTTATACTTTTTGCTATCTTAATTCTACCAGCAGGTTTACTGGTTTCACTGCTGTTGGAACAGTGTTGACATTTTGCTTGTTATGTGGGCTTCTCTTTTCTTCAACTTTAGGGAACTTGACATTTTGTAAAAACAGAATGACATTTGAAATTGTTTCACTTCCATGTTTACTTCTGTGTTACCATTCTGTGCAACTACATAGCCATTGTGTATATGTGGTTAAAATAGCCTCCACTTTGCCAATGCCTTTTTATTGTTTGCCTGCACATTCACCAGAAATGGAGTCATTAACAAACACAAAGGGATGCAGCTTTTCAGCACTGTGCTAAACAAGCAGTATGCATTGTGAAATGGAATACAGTGTGTTGCATACCTCTTGTTACATTGTCTTTATAAAATGTGTGTTAATCATGCTTTTGACCACTTAATTTTTTTAGTATTTACATTGAAAATTTATCTGATAGCATGTAGATTTCAAACGAAAACATTTTACCTTTGTATTTATATACTTCCTTTGTGTAAAAATATTTATAAAGAAACACATGAAAAATATGGGAAATTAATTCAGTATAACAATTTTTTCTCTCTAATGTCAAAACACTTCACTAATCTGTTTCTTCTTATGCAGTGCACGGGCCAAACATTTTCTAAGCAAAGTTTCTTTCTTAACGCTTGCCAGTAATTTTCCATAAAATTTTCTATACAGGGATGATTTTAAGAGGTTTGGATATTCTCTGTGCTCTTGCACAGCATGAACTGAATGACAACCTCTCTGCTATTAAATGTGAAGTAACCACACTCTGGCTTTGGCAGAGTCATTTTAGACATACAGCCATTTTTAATAAGATTTAAATATGGCTTTATATGTGCATAGAAGACCGATAATAGATTTGGACCTCACTAAGCAGAATAATGACCAACACATTTGCATGTCTGCCTCCATGCTTTCTTGAACACTGGCTGAAAGGATGCAGGCAGAGAATTTGCATTTCTGAAGAGGCATGTTTAATGCTGCTTTTCAGGAAGATGTGTCCCCCTTCAGTGCTAAGCGTGTGGTGACTTCACAGCAGTGTCACCGTGAATTCCATTGCCATGATTTATTATGTGCTTGACCTATACTGCAGCAGGTCAAGCTGAAAGGGTGTGTACTCCAACGCTATGTCTGTGCAGAGATAATACACTAAGGTAATTTAAATTTGTTCATCTTACAGTATCTTGCAATACAGACATTTCCCTTTCCCTCAAGGCAAATGTTTTCAACATGGTGACTAATTGTCATATTGACAAAGGCAGGTTCATAACCCTACCACCTGATTCCATGAATTACCCCTTTTTACATTGCATCATTCAGGGACTAGCTTAACCTTGCCCTCACAAACCTCTCTTGTTGCAGAGTCACTCTATCCATTTTAGAAGCTGGATTTCGATACCTGAGAACCAAGAAAGTCCATTTTTCATATTATTTACTAATTCATTAAAGTAACCATTGAAACCTTCCAACTATGGTTTCTCCATGCTGCTTATTTGGATGCTTTCCAAGGTTCTGTGCTTGACTGTCATCTTTGGCAAAATAAAAATTAAAAAATTAAAATAAATTTCTAAATAAAAAGAACACATCTGCAAGGCCTAATCAGGAAACAGGAACATGAGGAGGGTGCATGGCCAAGGATGTGAACAGGATCATTTCATTAGCTCTGCAAGATGAACAGGACTGTGCCCTGTTACAGGTGTTCTGGGCTGACACAAAGCCAGTGTGCTGCTGAGCCCTTCATGTGGAGCAGGTGAGTTTTCCAAATGACAGCAGCCCTTGGAGCACAGTGCTGGGGTCCCACAGATGCTTCTGCAGCACTGTCCTGTCCAGCAGCTCACTTTACCTGAATTAGTGTTGCACTTAAAAGCTCTTGGGAGCTAAAAGGAGACACACCTTGGATGTAAGGTCAGGAAGTTATTGTTAGTGTAACCCATTTTAACAGTCTAATATGTGAATTGTTATTAGTTTAGATCTATCTGATTATAAGAGAGAAGAGACAAGAGAGAACAGAAAAGAATACTGCTATGCTACTAGTGGAAAAACAGAATAAGGTAAAGTTATTCTATGCACACTTCCTACTATCTAAACCTTATTTTGATGTTTATTCACACCTGCTCTGACCCTGGGTCTAATGGTCAGTGGCTACAGTGAGGATAATGAGGAAATACTGCCAGCTCTCAGCATCCCAGGTCCTTTGTAGGGTGAGCATGATGTTCATGTTGTTTCTTCATCCTTATTTTTTGCTACTTTAGGGGCATTTTTATGTGTGCTACAAAGTTATATCTTGTTTTTCATCACTGGCCTTTAAATCCTACAAATAAACCTGAATTTCCTCCTCGATAGAAAAACTGCTTTCACAGCTAAACAAACGAGGGCCAGCTCAAGGCAGGGTAAGGCAAGTTCAGACACAGCAGCCCTGACGAGCCTCAGTCCTGAGGCCTTACCGAGTCAGCATAAAGCCTGTGGCATAAAGCAGTGACAATGGGCCTCTCTTTGCTGGGTTGTGAGGCTACAGTAGCCCTAGGGGTGTTATCTCTCTGCAGCCATTGCAGATCAATATTCTACCACAGGCAGCAGTCTAAACCACCTAAGCTGAAGATCCAGCCTAGTTTTTGATTTTCATCCCCCATTGTGATCCCGCATTGGACAGGAAGGCAGAAGTGATGAAAGGACCTGGTTGATGTGGCCATTTAAAGGCCATTTCAGATGGTAGCCACACATGGGAATTTGGAGTAGTCATACCCAGCAGTTATTTGCATTGTAGGCTGACAAACCACAGGCCTTGGGAGAACTGAGACAAAGACTACCGATTTTCTGAAAACTGCAATTTTATTTTGCTTTTTTCAACTTCTAGGCTTATCTGCAGAAACAAAGTTTGATATGGCAAAGTGGTGCTTTATGGTTGATGCCCTGTATCTTTACAATGGATGTAAGGTGTATCTTCATAACAGGCTTTAAATTATTCTTTGTAGATGTTCAGCTGAAATATTTAAGTGCTGGTATCCACCTAGTGCTTGGTGTTGGAGTAATGAAAAAGAGGATGCATAATTTCATGTGCCTGCTCCTCTTTTGTCTCTGCAACATGAAACCCCCTATAAAACCACACCTATAAAACTACATCCTGCATGATTCTAGATGCAAGCATCTGCCTTTGCTTGCCCTAGCTGGACTGCACTGCTCAGCAAGCAGTCACCAGAGCAAACCAACAGCCTTCAAAAAGGGCCATGGAAAAAGATTCGATTCTAGTTTAGAAGCTCCAGTAATCCAATAGTCACTATCACAATATCTGTGTGAAACAGTCCAAGTCAAGGTAGAACACTGTACTATGATTAGCACCAAATAACTCTAGGCAGGTAGTACCTACACAATGATTAACAAGGAAAGTACCCTTATGTGACACAGCAAAGTTCCATGTCATTAAACCTCCACACAAAGAAGACAGCCTCCATTTCACAGATGTGCCCTGCAAAGGAGGCTTTTTTCCTGAGATACCTCAAGAAACTAAAACCTCTGCATAGTTTTTATGTCTTATGTATGTATTTGACCAAGACTGTTGAAAATGCTGTTTTATATAAATAATGACATTTAAAATATTCTCCTAGATCTTCATCAAGGACATTCAGGAATGACTTTTTTTTTATCAACTGCTTTATAAATGTAAGGTGTTATGTTTTTATTCTGTAATAACAATAATATTAATTAATACAGACCGCTAGGGCTGGCTCCCTCACAAGTGCCCAGCCAGAGTCCCACACTTCTGAGTGCAGGCTGAGGCAATTTGGGTGCACAAACTATTGAGTGCACAAGTAGAGAGGTGTCCAGGTAAAGTAATAAACTGTGACTTCCAGTGAAAAATAGAACTGACTTTCATCAGTGAATCCCTGACTTTGCAGAGTTACTGCACACTTGCTATGGCTCTGGGCACATAGCTCAGCTGTGAAATCAGACACCGTTTGTGTCTTTTTGTCTTGGAGTTCAAACCAAGAATTGAACCAGTCTTCAGAGAGCTATGAAAACATGTAAGTTGCCATAGAAATACAGGCCTGGAAGAGATCATGTGCACTAGGCGAGTTCAGCTATGTCAATAGCATCCGTGGCAGATGGTGGTCTAACCTGTTCTTGAACATGTCTAATGAAAGCCATTCTCTAATCTGCTGAGAGATCAAAAGGGACCATTGTGAAAAATCTGTTCTGACTTAACCCCAGCCCTCATGCATTGCACAAGCCAAAGCACTTCCCCAACCACAGAGCTGCCTTGGAGGTTGAACCAGAACTTTTAGGAAGGTGCCTAACCCGAGTGTGCACTGAATACAGCAGGTTATGCACCCCAGCCATAGTTAACAGATAATTATCTGCACTGTCACAAACAGTGGCACTGTGTGTAAAGAGAGCCCCAGGAGACAACCACAGTGTGGGGAGTGATACCACTGGGAGAGCAGGCCAGGCTGCTTCTCAGAGTGAGAGTGGCCGAGTGAAAGGGTCCTGGTCAGGCTAGCACACAGGAGATACCACTGAATAACAAGGTAGAGGCAAGGAAAAGAACTGCTGAGTAAAGAAAATTATGTTTTAAATAATGAGAATAACACCAGACATCTGCAGTCTTTTCAGTTCAGCTGGCTTTGTTGCATAGCTGTCTTCCCACCGTTCTTTCAAGACTGCTGTCATAGAACAAAGGCACTCTCAAAAATCTCTGTTTTGGCAGAATTGTTTGAAGAAAGTGAGTGAGTGAGGCAGAGCTGGGATGGCCAGAGACGGGTGGGCAGTTGAGTTCATTGCCAAAAAGGAGCCAGAGGATTTCCCTGCCTGTCCTGCCTGCCCTCTTGCCTGCCTACCCTGCTCTGCTTGTCTGTCCTGCTCTGCCTGTCTGCATCTCACTGCCACTTGTGACAATTAACTTGCTTCTCTGAAGTACTCAATTCTGTCAAATCAGCCTTCTTCTACTGGCATAGAACTCTTTCAGTGGAAACTTGTAATCAGTTCCAGTAACAATCCTCACAAATCTTGTGAGAGCTTAGTTTTGATTTTGTTTGCAATTTCAATGTGTCATTGTGGTCCTCAATGGAAATTTTTGGTATCCTGTGATCATCCTGTCATGAGTAAGATTGCTTTTGTAGCTGCTCCTAAAACATCTCTGTGCTGATGCAGAAACACTCTTGTAATTCTGATGTGGTGTAAATAATCATCATTTTTAATATCCCTGGCAAATTTGTTATGTGCAGTTTCAAATCTGGGTAGTTTCTGCCTTCCTCATCCCCTCACTTTCTCTTCCCCCTTTTTTGAGTTAAATTCCCTTTCACCAGTGTTCTGAGTAAGAACAAAAACTTTAAAGAAGGATAAAGATAAGGGCTAGACCCGCAGTATTTCTCACTTACCAAACATCCAAGGGATTTAGGTTATGAAAGGGGATGAGAGGAGCTGTGGTTTGCTCTCACAGCACTCAGCTTTACACCACCAGCAGCATCTGCAGCACAGTGCATTCTTTGAAATGGACTGGGGCATGAGATCATGCCAGGCTGAATAATCCCACTTAGACAATGATGTTTGCAGCATAAAATAAAAATGGTAAATATGAAAATAGAGGATAAAGTGAAGGGCACTGTCTGCCAACAGCAATAAGATGGGATCTTTGTGCAAGGAGATGCAGTTGCTTTGAAAAGTGCACTGGGATTGGTTTTATCTTCTCTATCCACAAGTCCAAGAGCAGGGTGCTCTCCCCTGGGCAGTTGAAGAGCATTAAATGTATGCACAGGAGCTTTCCTCAACCTAGGCAGGTGCTAGTGGATTGTTTCCCTTCTTGCTGTTCAATCAAACCTTTCTACTGCAATCAGTGGGGCATCTCCTCTAAACTGTGGAATCCAGATTGAAGTCTGTTTTTCACTGAACACACACCCTAAAACTTCACAAAAATTGCAGGGTCTGTAATGCACTATAATATACTTTCTATTAATGAGGGAAGATCTTGACCTTGCAGCTGATGTTGAATGCTGCATGTTTTATTTTCTGTCTAAAAATGTGTCTATTTTTCTGGAGTCTTCACCACTATGCTGTAGCAGGCCTTTACTAATGTTACACTGCATGTGAGCTGTTCCATTGTCACGACAGTATGCTGACCAAAATCAAGGATTTTAATAAGGTGAGGCTGCAAAATACCAGCAGTTTGTTTGTCAGGTCCTGGCCCTCACCTCTCACCCCTAAACCATGGTCCTTGCTGTGAACTCTGCTTGGCTCATAGCTGGAACCATGACTGTGGTGCACCAGCAGGCAGGGGCCAGCCCTTCTTACCCTACTGAACACATCAGACCTGGCTCCAAAATCTGGAGAGAACCGGTGGTTTGACCCAGTTCCCTTGTGACTGGATCATCACTAGGAGAACCCAGGCTCTCCTCCTTCCTTGGATCTCACAGCTAACAGACCATGTGTTTCTGATCTAGGGATCTCCATTAAACCACATTTCTATCCAAACTGTTGCTTCGTGAAGGAGGTATTTCCACTGCAGAGGCCAAGTTCAGAGCAGTCATATATTTACCTGCAGTATGGACCTTTATGGGTGCCATAGACCACTAAGCAAACATGAGCAGCTACTCAGTTTCCTGCTTAAAAAAGATAGAAGTGATGGGTTTGGGCAGTTTAGATAGGTGCCTGTGTAATTTCCATGTTCTGGAGAAGCTCAGGTGAGCAACACATAAGTGCTTGGAAAGCTTAAAGGGAATTAAATGAATGTCAGATCAACTTCTGGCTCCCACAGTCGGCAGGGTGGCAGAGTGGGAGGGTGACTGCAGCAGCCGCCTGGGGCACCACCCAGTGAGCACAGAACCGCACAGAATATGCTGAGTGGGAAGGGACCCACAAGGATCATCGAGTGCAGCTCCTGCCCTGCACAGAACCATCCCCAAGAGTCACACCATGTGCCTGGGTGTTGCATACGCCCCACAGCTGTGATGTGTACACCTTGTGTGAAGGGTGACAGGGAAGAACTCGATGGCAGAATCACAGAACGTCAAGGGGTTGGGATGGAGTATAGATCACCCAGCTCCAACCCCCTGGCATGGGCAGGGGCAATTGCACTAGAACAGGTTGCTTGAGGCCTTACGGAACCTGGCTGTGAACAGTGCCAGGGATGGAGCAGCCACGACCTCCCTGGGCAGCCCGTGCCAGTGTCTCACCACCCTCTCTCTCCACCTCGCTGGAGCTGGATTTTACCGCAGCCTTACGAGACAGCCCTGGGC
>VZRO01007719.1:0-16897 GCA_013397915.1 Daphoenositta chrysoptera | reverse complement strand
GGGCGCCGGGCCTGAGCCGGCGGGCGTCGGCACCTCCTCCGGGGCCCGGCCCGGCCCGCCCGCCCGCCGGCGGCCACAATGTTCTCCCTCAAGCAGCCCAAACCCACCTTCAAGTCGTACCTTCTGCCTCAGGTAACCGCCTTTTCCTGCCATTACCGACCTGCCCTGCCTGCCCCGGGCCGTCCCTGTCCTGGCCGAGGTGCCGCCCCGGGGCTGTGCCGCTGGCCCGGGGCCGTGCCCGCTGGCCCCGGGCCGTGCCCGCTGGCCCGGGGGTGGCGAACAGCACCTGTGGAGGGGCTGCCGGGCCCCGGGCCCCCCGCGGCTCCGCGGAACAAAAGCTGCGCAGCCGGGTCGGGGTGCAGCCCTCGGCCTCCGGGTCTCCGCATCGCACACGGACAGAGCCCACTCTGTGGCCGGGGAGCGGCACTTCTATCGAAGTGAAGTCTGGTGCTCATTAAAATCGGCCCGTGCGAGATTATTTTGCAAAGTTGTGAATTATGCTTCAGGTGTTTGGGCTCGCTTCGCTCGCAGCGCTGGGCGGGATAAGGAGAAAGCAGCGGGCGCTTCTGTGCTGTGCAGATAATTAAACTCTCACTTGTAGCTATCGTTTCACGTTTAAAACTTGCCTGATGGCATAAATAAGAAAACTAAGTGTATCTATCAAGTATATATAGAGCATATAGTACTAAGTATATCGAGAACCACCAGGATCTTTTGTGTCATCTGGGCGTGCACTTGACAGAAAGTGATATTTATTTATTTTAGAGAAGGCAGGACCTCTTCTAGCAACATGTTTGACATGTTGACTGACTTTCATTTTTTCACAATTTCTTAGTAAAAGTGAGATGTCGATTTAACACGGTTCTGGATGCTCCTAGTCCTGGGAAATTGTTATATTGCTGTCATTGTAGGAACCGTGGGTTATTTCACCAAAGGGTACAGTCTTTTTATAGAAGATTTTTCTTATTAAGGTTTGAAACTGAATTGCAAGTAGGCATATATGTGTTCTAGGCCTTGGGGTTTTTTTAAATCTTTCCTATGTTGTAAAGTTTTGCTTGTTAGAAGTTAGTAGAGAGTTTTTTTGAACTTGGGTGTCTATATCTGTAAAATTTGTTATAGATCTTGAGCCATTATGGAATATCAAGCCAAATGGGTTTTTGCACATCCTGTGACTTATTATAGTTTGGGTTACCCAATTTGTTAAACATGAATATTTAAAATATTTTATTATTCTTTTGGTATAAATCTAAATGCACTCAAATTTGTTAAAAACTCGTGCTATGATTGGATTCTAGCTCCTTAAGATGAACTTTTGAAGTTAAAACAACTTTCTCCTCTGTGCAAGCAGATCAGGCTTGTGTATGACTGTAAAGTTCTGAGTCTTAAGTAAATTATCTTTTTTTTTTCTTCAGGCTGACGACAATATAGCATCAGAACCAAGGATTAAAAAACTGGAACCAGTACTTTTGCCAGGTAGGCATGACTTAGGAATTTGACAAATACCTCTGTTGCTACTAATTTTGATATATTTTAATGTTAGCATTGCTTCTTGAGGGAATATTCTGAATAGGAAAAGGTAATGGTACTTGTGTCTGTAGAAAATTATTCTAACCCACCTGAAACACTTAATAAATACATAGGCAATTTTGCCTGTGTGGTGCTTTACTATGTATAGAATAATGTCTTGGTTTTATTGTGAGTGTTGGAAATCAAAACCGTTGTTAAGTGTTTTAACATTCTTGACATCTTTTGGAAGACTACTGATAATTACACTTTCATCAGATAGTCAGATATTGACCTGTGTGCAGAACCCGGTACCAGAGCCTGTGTCAGTCTTCCTTTATTTTAAAGGAAAATAGTAATAGAATTTCCAGTATGTGGGTATGATTGACTTCTGTGTTGGAAAACTTCTAATGCCATCTTTATTCATTTACTCTTATTGAATCTGCTGCTGTTAGGTAAGTTTGGAGTTTGTGTCTTCAGACCTCTACAGAATAACCTTTTTGGGGTGTGCATGAAAAAAGCAATGCTTTTATTATGTTCATCATTACATATTTATAAAAATGTACAGTATTAATGACTTCCATATTTTAAACGAGAAGTAATCTCTGGTAAATGACAGTTTGATCAATGAGGATTTCTAAAAGCCTTTTTTCAGCTATGGAAGGAACAATCTACTGTTCTTAAGGTTACTTTCATTGCAAGTAATTTTCATTTCATTTTATCGTACACTAGAATAATAAATTTAGCTTGCAGTTTCTCAGGGTAATTTTGAGTTTAAAACAATGTCATACTACAGTTTTTTCTTAGCATTCAGAATGCATATTAAAAAATATGAATTTACACACACACTGATGCAGGTATAAACAAGGTACTCTTAAAAATTATTTCTGTCACTGCTTTATATGGGGCTGTTGCTAATTATGCAGTACTAATTGATATGTGATATGGTCCAGTGAGGTACCTTAAGCTTAAGAGGCTGAAGTACTGTGGAAGAGGTTCAGCTGAAAGAGTAAATAACAACTGCCTGACACTCTTCATGAAACAAAAGAATGCAGAGTTTGCTTGAGGCATAAATACCTTAAAATATATTGCTGAGATTGCTTGATATTTGAAATAGTTATATTTTTATGCTTGCAAAACTTCTGCTTACCACTTGGCATCTCAGTGATTATGTTGCAGTTGATATTCATCCAAGGCCTTTGACTCACAAGGAAGTGACTGCATGTTCTTCTCTGAGACATTCCCCTGCAAATGCAAGGCAGTGCAGAGTGCTTTGCTCAAAATGTAGCATATCTTGCCTTTGCTGTGGGACCTGGCCGTGAGCAGCTACAGAAAGTAACTTCTGTGCTGCCACTTTTTGCAGTGTGGTTCATTTGCTATTTGTGAAACTCCCAAGTACTCTTAAAATGGTGCTGGCTGGGGGTTTTTTTCCTCAACTGGTTTGTATTTATTCTTTGTATCTCTTTGCATTATTTTCCTTGTCTGCACTCTCTTTGAAGTCAGCATTTGATGCCTTTTGGGACATTTGTAGTAAAATGTCCCAAGTTATATAGAAGCCACAGTATAATGTACCACAGACTTAAAATTTCCACCTCCATATCATTCTAAGGTAGTATTTGGAATTATTTCATGATAAAATTCACTGCTCTGTATAGCCACAGAGTAGCTCTGACAAAATCTGTTCATGAGTCTGTATGAGGAGGGGGGTGTGTACTAGAAGTGACTTATTTAAAATTACTTAAATGAAACTATTCCTGTTTAAAGTTAAGCACCAGCCTAAACACTTTTTTTTTGTTTCTGTCATCAACAGTGCTGTAGAAAAGTGCATAAACAAGTACACATTGTACTGTTGGATAGACTGGCTTTTGGATTTGTCATAACCCAAGTTTCTGGCCAAATTCCAACTCATTTAATTATATTAAGGCTGACTTGCACTTCCTTGTAAATACAGTTTCACTATGGCATTCCTAATATCCTATCCTTAACAGTTGTGTGAAATTGCTTTTGCTCTCAGGAACAGAGATAAACCTGAGTGGCTGAATGTTATGTTTTTAAAGTAGTGGAGTTTTTAAGGAGTTCTTTTGGAATTAAGTTACGTTAGCACAAGCAGGTACTGGCCTTCAAAACCTGCAAATGGTTGTATGAAGCTTTTGATTCCTAAAACAGCGACTCCGAGGGAGTGGCTTGCTTACTAATTCCAGAGGAGCTAAATACCCTGCTGTCTAACTTGTATTTCTGTGCAGTGGAGGTTTGGACAAGGAGTTACAGGCTAGGAAATAACACATCTGGTTACAAAATGAAGTGGTTTTTACTTAAAAAAAAATTTAAAATTAATCGGTATCTACTTTCAACCTGTAGAGTTTGTTTTAAAAGTTTCCTCTGGAGACCAGAGCCCGCATTTCATCAGAATTTGGAGCAAAAGCCTTAATTATCGTGGAACTGAATGCCCTGAGGAGGGTGGTTTATTGGGAAAAGGAACAAGTATCATTTAAAAACAAGTAAAAATCTTGGCTGTAAGTGGCAACACTGATACTGCAGTAGGGAAAAGCAAGTAATTTTATATAATTGTTATAACTTCATTCCAAAACACATGATACAGGTTTGAGATGGAGTTACAAAAATGTTTTCTTTTTCTTTCTGCAGCTCTCTGCAGTTTTCCTAGTGTTAGCTCTGTGAGTGAGAGTTTCTGCAGAGTTAGTTAAGAGTTGGCCTCTGTAACAGTTTCACTTTTTTCCCCTTTGTTTGTTTGCGTTGCTGGTTTTATAAGCATGTCAAAGAGGAAAATTACAGAAATAGCAGGTATTCTACCAGCCAGTCTGTTAAAGTGCCTTGCCTGGCTGGTAGGGAATTAGTCTGTGTCCCTTGGGGGAGTGTGGAGTTCAAGATGTTAAACCTGGAGGTGTGTTTTGTTCTGGTGATCAGCTGCAGCCTGTTTTCCCGAACTGTGTCTGTACCGTTTTCAAGTCATCAATCTGAGCACCCAAAAACCCTGTCCAGCAGAAGAGGCCTGTGGCTGCAGAGTGTGTAACCATGATGGGAGTGGCAAAGCAGAGTGCAAAGGTGCAACACACGGACCAGTCCGGTGTCTGTACTGGAACCAGTGCCACACTCGGGTTTAGGCAAGACCAGGCAAAGAGATCCTCCCTATTGCTCACACAGGGCATTCTGCAGGAGATTATGTAACCAGGGGAGCAGCTGATTGAGCGTGAGGAAAGGATTGTTCCTCCCGAATCCTAATTTCCACTTGAATTAGTGAAATTGTTGCTCAGTATGCTAATTTGCTAGTAGATTAAGATAGTAGTTGTTATGTGTAAGTTTTTACAAAAAGGCTAGGAATGGTTATAAAATTCTAGACTAAACTGAATTAAAATAGTAGTTTTTATCTTTAAGGCTTGCTCGTGTTAAGGCAAGTTGAAGGGTGGTGGTGGTGAGGTGCTGTTGGAAGCAGCTCTGCACAGGCTGTGCTGCCTGCCCCGTCCCAGGGCCGGGCGGCAGAAGAGCTCAGAGCCGTCCCCGGGGTGCGCTCCCAGCGCTGGGTGAGCAGCGGCTCTCGAGTGCCCCTGGCCGGGGCAGGGGTCCCCTCTCCCGCCGGTGGGTGAGCAGCGGCTCACGAGTGTCCCTGGCCGGGGCAGGGGTCCCCTCTCCCCTCTGGGTGAGCAGCGGCTCACGAGTGCCCCTGGCCGGGGCAGGGGTCCCCTCTCCCGCCGGTGGCCGCGGAGACACCGGGGGAGAGGAGCAGGGCAAGCGCCGCTCCCAGCTGCCCCCTCTGCCCTCCCCGCAGGGTGTGGCGTGGGGACTTCCCTCTTGCAGGAACCTAATGGGGACACCCAAGTGAGGAGTCACAGGACATCATAGAGACACTGCTACGTGTTCAGTTCCTCTTGCTGGATTTGTCTTACTTGAATTTATCCAGTTGTTTTCTATAGCCATGTAAAGGTTTATCACCCACAGCTTCACATGGTAACAAGTTCAGCAGTTTAATTATATGCTGTTGCAAACTCCGTTTATTTGTTTTTTTCTGAATTTACCACCATCCAGTCCTTTTGGATAAATCCTTGTTCTTGTAGGACACAGCAAGTATCAAGCCATATTCCTCCATTTCATGCGAGTCGTGATTTTCAGACATTTGTTATATGGCCACTTTGTTTTGCTTCCCTTTAGCTTAATTGTGTTAGTTGATCCTAAAAAGGAAGCTTCCCATATCTGTAATCATCTCTTTGATTAACTGAACATTTTCTGGTTGTGCTGAGTTCCTGTTTTGTGCTGAGGTGGAATTAGGTACTGTGTTCAAGATTTTTGCCATTGGATATATTCGGCTTTTATTTAATAATGCTAATCGGCTTTGCCACCTGTTTTTTTATTTTTGTTGGCTTTTTTATATATATGTGCCTTTAGAAAGGCAAGTAGAAATTTAATTGTGGAAGGGTTTTAAGACTGTGTCTTGTGTCATGGAAAGTTTTAATCTTTTAGAAGACTCTGATTCTCTCACAAGTTAGCTCCCAGCTTTTTGATTTTTTCTGCTTTCTGCAATTCCTTAGTCCATTGAGTCATGTGTTCCAGAGCAGCTGCAACACATCATGTGATAGGAGAGGGAAATACAGTGTTCAGTGAGGCACCCTTGTGCATCAGTGCCCCAGGTACGTTCTTTTCTCACTGCTCTGGACCCCTGCACCTCTGCCTTGGCATTTTCGTGTGGTGTCCCCGAGCTGGAGAGCAGAGGCCACGCTGTGCAGTGAGTGCTCGGTGCCAGCTCGGCCCGGGGCTGGGCGGGGATGCTGTGAGCCGGGACCAGGGTAATGAGGTTAATGAGTAACCCCGACATCCGTGGGGTCTGCCCTGCTTGGCTGCTAGGAATCATTTTGCCTTGATGCCTCCAAGGGAAAACTGGGATTGTTTAGTTCTGTTTAGTTGGTACGAGTGATGTGCTGTCACTGTCGGTGCCTTGTCCTGTGGGTATTTCTGGAATGAGTTGCTGATATTCAGGAAGGTATTCCCTGCTCTGGTAAGGATGTGCATGTGTTGCTGTGAGTAGCGACAGCCTCTCAGTGCTGGCAGCACCTGAACAGAACTTGCATGAAGGCAGCTCCTCACTGTTCCAAGCACTCCGAGCTCTTGGTTCTCATTTCCAGTGGTGTGGAGTGCAAGCCAAGGCTCTCTCTCCTTGTGCAGCTGAGTAAGACATCACATTGCAGGGTTAGGGTTTCTTCCCTGCATCAAGTTTCTTATTTGAAACGGAAATGTTACTGTGAAAATTCATTTATTTGTTTTAAAATTAATAGGTGATATTGAAAAAGGAAGCAAAAAACCTTTGTAGCTGCAACTTGTTTTCAGGAATCAGTGTCATACAAGAGCATAAAATTATTTTCAACATTTAAGAATGGCCAGATTAGAAGATCAGAATAGCAATTTGAAAAATAATGCAATTCCCTAAACTTTTTTAAAGTAGATGTTGTAATTTTGGTCTACACAAAGATTACCAAAAGTTTTATATAAGTTGTGAGAGTTTCAAATTCTAGATTTGAAATCTGAAACAACAGGTTTCTGCAAACTAGTTTTTCATACTGCAAGAAGTTTAAAAACAAACATACTGCAAGAAGTTTAAAAACCAAACATTCGACTAAGATTTAGAATGAGAAGCCACTTACAGTAAGTATATAGTAAGTACTCTTTTCTGTTACAGCTTTTTTGGCTCAAAATAAATTTTCAGGCGTGGTTTGGGTTCAGTTAACTGCTTGTTTTATGTTTGGGTTTGGTTTTTTTAAGGATTGGCATGACATAAGTACTACCAAGGCAGTCTGCATGTCGGATCTAAGTACCAGATACAATCTTAGAAGTAGAGTTTACTGGATGGAGTAATTTTGTCCTGCCTTTTGTTATGAAGTGCATTTCTTAAAGCTTCTGACTAATAATGTATTTTAAGTATTTGTAAACATCTGCAAAAATAATATCTTATATGCAACAGATTAGCCATCGGCCAATATGGGAATAATTCCTTGAAGCTAGAAGGATGGCCCTGTTTTAAAATTAAGTATTTTAATGTTTTTACATGTGTATTTTGCAGACAAGTTGCAAAGTAATTGGTTGCTGCCCGCTCTGCCCCACTTACATTTAATGCTACAAGGCATTAAAATCCAGAAAGGGGCTAGCATAGATTCTGAATTGTCATCTGTCCAAGATACTTGGGGGTTTTGTCTCTTGGCAATTATACTTTCTTCCAATGAAGCAAGTCTTCAGTGAACTGGTTCCAAACTAATTTCTAAACATATGTTTCTGTATTAATTTATTTATTAAGCAAAACCTGTATAATTTAATGTAGACCCAATAGAACATTACAAGTTCAGCATCTGCAACTTGTATTGGTAACATAGTTAAAATAACAAGCAGAAAACCTCAGTCTTCTCAAATTGGTACTGATTATATTGTTTAGGCAAAGTCAGGGTTTGGGAATCTGTAGTTTATGTAGCCAGACTTAAAAATATGCAAAACACCAAACACACTCCCTCCTCACTGGCTTGTCTATTGTTCACATTACAGAACTCTGACCAAGTCATTGCTAAAACTCCTATTGGAGAGGTTCTGGTGGTAGGGTTTATTTTAATTTGGGCCCATACATACAGATGCCAAGAGGAGCTGTTTATTGTTCTATTTTTCTCACCACAGGTGTGTGTTCTTACTAACTACTTGGTGCTGACACTTTTTTGTGCAACCCATGCCCGATCAGAGCTAATTCAGATGAAATCCAAACTGATAAAAAAGGAAGAAAAAAAATCCTTTTCGACTGGATCAGTTCTCTGATGTGACTAACAAAGTCTGTCACAAATGGCAGTGCCAGCATAACGCTTGAGGTGGAAGTGAATGTTGAATATGGAACAGTTTCTAGGATTAAAGCAACTCTGTAAGCAGTTTTTAGTTTCCTGCAATACTTTGTTTTCGATCTGTTTGGTAATAAGAGCTTTGCTCCTGATGGATGTTCCCTTCTTGCCATCTGAACTCCTGTTGTTTGTTGCCTACTCTACATTCTTGTGTCCTTCACTGTGGTTCTGAGATGTGGGGAAAGCTTTTGTGGAGCATCCCATCCTAGTTTAGAAAAGCAATTATCTTCTCAGGTCCTGGCTGTGGGCAAATACTGGTTTCAGTCTTGTTCTTGTGCATGGGAAACACAGAGATGGTCTTTGAAGACTTACCAGGAAGCCTTTATTTTTTTGCTACTTTTTCCCTTACTGAGCATTTAAAAAATTTATCTAAGCTCTTTTCTCTTTGTTAGCACATTAGAGAAACTGTAACACATTCATATATGATATTTTAATAACAATTTTCTAATAAGACTGGCCAAGCAAGCTCTTTTGGTACTGTGCATTTATAACACACCACTCTCCAAGCAGTGGTCAGAGTTTTCTTTGGTAGAAACCTCAAGTTCTCCTATTAAAAATTAATACAAATGGATTTTTGTTTCCCAATAATCACAGAATTGAGCTGTCTGTTTGGAATAACCTTGTAAGAGCTCATGAAAATCAGAAAATAGATGAAAGACAATTATTTCATGAGCTTACAAATACTTTTTTTTCTTAAGTTTGGAAGTGCCTGAGCACACTGAACAGAAGATTCATTTAGAAATGGATTAGAGACATTTACATCTAAATGCTTGGTGCATACTAATACACTCATACAATTTTGGTATTCTCTCCACAAGAGATCAGATAAATGGATAAAAATGTTGTAGATTTCAGTTACTTATTAATGAAGTTTTTATTGGGCATTCTTACTTGGGAATTTCCAAAAGTTAATTATTTGCCAAATATTTTACAAGCAGACTCATTATTGTGCATTCTTAATGCTTAAATGGCTACTTGAATTAACTTCAGCTTTTTTATTGTGAGGTTCTAAGACTATCTTTTACATAAACAAGCTGGTTTTCTGTCGTCTTACGTGGGTATAATCACTATCAGCATTATAAATGGGAGGCAGGAGTCCAATTTCCTAAGTGTATTCAGGTGCTAATTTTTAATGGATTTAGGTAGAAATTGTATGACTGCATAAGGTACTTAATAACCTCTGTTGTCCTTATGTGTGTTAGGCTTGAAACATATCCATAGAGCTTCAATGTTCATTAAAGAAAGTTTATGCTGATAAATCTGTTCTTGTGCTTCTAGTACATAATTGGGAAAGTCCCCTTAGCAACATATAGGCTACCTGCAAACTTAGTGAGCTTGTAGGATTTACATTTTTAATTTATGGAGTATGGTTTCAGCCATTCATTGCCTCCAGCAAGTATCAGGTTTTTAATGTGATAAAAATACTGCCTGTTAGCATGATAAGATGTATATATGTGTGCTGTGCTCCATCTCTCTGTATGTGTATTGATCTGTGTATGTGTCTATATATATCAAATACAGCATAAATATTGCCTTGTGACTGCTCAGTTCCTTAAATTGTGCAGCATTGCTGTGTTCAGTCAGTATAGTTAGAGTTGTTGAAAACTGCTCAGTCTGTATCACCCCATGCATTAATAAGGTTGTGGTCCTTGATGCTACTCAAATCAGCCTTCTTCCCTGAAAAGTTACAAATTTGTAAGATAAACAAAAAAAATTAAACTTGATCCCGTGATGCAGGGCACCAAAAGTTACTATGAAGTGAATATGGTGTAGAACATCGTTTATTTTAGGATGTTAGTGATTAGGGATTGTGTTTTCAAATTTTGAGGAACCCAATTGCCCCAGAGTGGTGTGGGCAGGCTGGGGGAGCACAGCTGTGCTGTCCAGTGATCCTCCTGCTGATCCCTGTGCCTCCCTCCCAGCTCCCACGTGTTCCCAGCCTCTGCTGGCTGGTTCTTATTTTGATCGTAGTGGGTTATGCATTATGGTGGATTAGATACATACCATGAATTCTCTTAACATCCAAAATACGAACCAGTCAGATTGCATGTGCTTTTGGGAGATTTAGCAGAATTTTTCTGAAGTTTAACAGTTTTTGAGGCTGTGTGTTGAGTGGAGGGTGTATTAGCTAGATAGATCCTTCAGTATCTCCTGTTATTTTTGTGATTCCTGTATTCAATGTAGAAATGTTTTTATTAAATCTGATTAGGCTTTATACGTAAGGGTGGCAACCTGTAATTTTTTTTCTGGTTTCCTGTCAAAGTTTAAACAAACTGCTCTTGTCTCCTGAGATCATTCTTTGACTCTTGGAGTCACATGGAAGTGTTGACTGCTGTTCCGTGTCTGGAACAGCTTGTGACTGTTTACTGGAAAAAAGCAGCAGCTACACTGTAGAAATGTGCAGTGTAATATCTCTGAATAGCTCTGTTGTTGTCTTGTATAGAAAAATCACCTACTCAACTACAAATACAAGAAGGGTTCATTGTGCAAGTCCTGCACTTACTACTCACGTTGTTTATCTACTGTACTAAATTTTCATTTTGAAGGGTTTGCTCCTTTTCGTATTGCTCATTAAAGATGTCCAAATGAAGGATAAAAGATGGGTCACGTAAAATTCCAAACCTGCATCTCAAAAAAAAAAAAAAATTTCAATTTCTAGAGGTGTTTGGAAACTGCATCTATTAAATTTGGAAACTCATGCTTTGGCTGAAGCTGTTTGCATTCGTTCTCTGTCCTGCCATACCTTAATCCTCAGGTTCAAGCCAGACAGTTCTGTGTTAGGGCTGTAAACCTGAAAGCAGAAGATAAGCTAGGCCAGAAAATACAGAATGTGTTTGTGTTGGATAAAATAAAACTAAATGCAGTTGCACTAAAATAGGATTAGAATTAACATGTTGCAGTGTAGCCACACAGTTATGAGGAATGGAGGAGGGAAGTAAAAAGGACTGGTTTTGGAAAGAGAATAATGGCATGTTTTAAACTGTAGTAAATTCAAATTGAAGATGTGTGCGTGTATCTCATTGCTCTACTGTTTTGTTGCATCAAAATCATGAAGTACTGAAATAGTTTGGTAATAGTAAATTGCTTTTAGCAAGTGTCTCCAGTGTGATAGTAAAAAATATTGTACTTGGTAACAGATAAGTGTATGTCACAAAAAAAAAAACCCTATGGAAGTTGCACTTCATTTCATGGTGTATTCAGCTCTCCATATTTTTTTATTAGAAATGCAGTGATACACTGGCAATACAGAGAGAGGGAGGAATACAAATTACTTGAATCTCAGTTTGCGAGGAGGTTGTTTTTCTTCATACATAGAATGTTACTTAGAACTTCATATTGAATAGTTGAAGACTTAACACCAACTCTCAGGAGAAATTGCTTGAATAAATGGTTTGGGCTTTTGCAGTTATTTAAGTAAATAGATTATTCGAAGAAATGCTGGGCATGAAGAAGTTTCAGGCCAGACACTGCTAACTGTTGAAGCATTTCCATTACAGTGTTTAACAGAAGTAGGGCTTATCATTCTCATGTACCCCATTATAAGACATTGTTTTCACTTGCTGTGGACTTGGATTAACTTTTAACTATTTGTACTGAAGCTGTCAGAATCAGGTTTTTTATTTTCATATTCAAAAGCTTATTTAAGCACAGTCTAGCAGTGTTTGAGGAAAGACTTTAAAGCTCCAGCAGATCTGTTTATAGACATTTTCACAGCTCCTGCTCCTTCTGGCATAGATTATTCATGTATATGATAACACAGGTCAATGAAACTTGTCTCCTAACATCTTCAAACAGTGCCAGAACACAGATCATAGTTCTGAGAGCTCAAGGCTACAGACTTAGACCAAGACATTTTTGTAGCTGAATAATTGAGCCAAAAGCAGAGATGCTGCTGCTTCTCGTAGTGGCAGATCCCTGATCGTTTTAGGGGTAAGAGATCCAGTAGGACCAGCAGGAGAGCTGGGTTAAATAGCTCAGGATGAGGGAGGAGCATGTGCAGGGACTGGCCCTCGAGACAGCAAAAGGTGCATTTCTCTCAAGTGTCTGGAGTGCTAAAGGCAGGCCTTTCAAGGTCTGGCTGCTTGGCTGCAGTGATAACCACCTGAGGAAAACACTGCTCCACATCAGGAGGTAAATGGAAGTTTCTTTCAGGCTCTGGTCATACTCCTTGGACACACAGTCACTGCTTTCTGCCACTACAGCTGCCCAAAGTGCTGCTGTGCCCATGCAAGGCATGACTGTGAGATGGCATTTCAGGAGGCTGGCACCAAACATGCCAAGCATTTATTACGAGCAAATTAGGCTTCAGCAATCTTTAGTCCTTAGTTTCTTCCAAACAACATCTCAGAGCCAATATGAAATTACACTTTCCTTGGAACACAGTTGTACTCCCACGCTATTTATGGTAGACAGCAACAGCAGGAGGTGGTTGATCTGATGACAGAAGTGAAAGCCCTGCACAGGAGTAAAAGGAATTACCAAGTTAGATTCCTGAAGAAGAGTTAGTGTTTCACTTTCAGAAATCTTGGCTGTGGAACTGAAAAGTATCATTTTGTGTAGTGATTTACTTTTTCTATTTAAATGGTCCTCAGTCTCGTTTGCTTATATGCTTATGCCAGACCAATGGCCATAATTTTTTTTTCTTCATTTGGATCTTCTGTTTTATGAAGGAGACCAAGAAAATGTCGCCTTCATTAGACAGTCACAGTAAAAACTTCGAAATGTGTTTGTGTTCTGGTTCTGGTTTTTTGAAATCACCTGAAAATGTCTTTATACATGCAAAGTGTGACGTGGCCTGATGATTCTGAATTCAGGAAGTTCATAAAACTATCTGAAGTACTTAACAACAGCCAGCTAATTTCAGTTTTTAAAATAAATACTAGCTGAAGTACAGGAATGTATGCTTGTTTGAAGGACAGTGTTGTTCAAAGCAATGAATTTTTATAGTGGAGAATTACAGATCTTGATCTCTGGCTCTAAGGGAAGTGGCATGTGGTTGTTTTGGGCTTGAGCGTGGGTTGGGTTTTTTGTGGGGTTTCTTTTGGGTTTTATTGTTGGGGGGTTTGTTTTAGTTTTAAGTTGGTTGGTTGTTTTTGTTGGTTTTGGCTTTTGTTTTATCTTAATTACTGCCCAATATTGTCCATTTTGGAATGATGGTTTCCTCTTTTCCCTGAAGTGGGTTAGTTGAACTCCATGTTTACTCAGAAGAGGTGGATAACTTGAAACAGGTAAAGAGTTAGGAGTTCCTTGGTTCTACAGACTTAAAATTCTTGTACCTACAAGATTTATATAGGCTTCTCTTTTCCCCTCCCCTTTTTCTGTTTTAGGTGAAATTGTGGTGAATGAAGTAAATTTTGTAAGAAAGTGCATTGCAACAGACACAAGCCAGTATGACCTGTGGGGCAAGTTGGTTTGCACCAACTTCAAGATTTCCTTTATTACAGATGACCCGATGCCACTGCAGGTTGGTTATTGCTCACACGGGTGCATCATGACAATGAATGGGAAAAGTGAAATTATTCACACTGTGATTCGGTCTCATATCTGATATAAATGGATGCCTTCAAGGCAGGCTACAGGATGAGGTTCCACTGTCCTGTTCTGAATGTGTTGCTATTCCATCCCTTCATTGAGAGTATCAGAACAGAGCAAATTTGTACAGAAGTACATCCAGCTCCATTTACCTGTGTGTAGGGAGGTTTCCTTGGGAAGAGATTTTACAAAAGGCAGAGCAGGAATTATACACAGACATGTTTCTCCTCGAAGGAGCTGTTTGCAAATGTTCCTTAGACTAAACAAGTGTCAGATCAGCAAAGCTTTTAATGTGGTGGAGATTTATTGGTGTTACTGGTGGAGGACAAAGTAACCATGAAATGAGTTTTCATTGTAGATGAAGCAACAAAAAAAGGGGAGAAGAACTCTTGTCTTTGTCAAAGCAGAACTCATGGCATTCAAAACTATGATCAGTTTTTGGACAGCACAGCACTCAACACTGTTTGGAAATCCAAGTAGTGAGCTGTATGTTACTTTCAGTGGAGTTTGCACTTCCATTTGGGGCTTTTAATGGAAATGTTCCACTAACTAAGGATATGTAAAGATCTGAAAGTAGATAGATGTTTATTCAATAATGGTTAGGAAGTTTGACCAAAGCTACTTCAAAAAGTTAATTTTCAGCATGAAGTAGTTGTCAAAACTTGTCCCTGAAAGTAGAATTAATATTTTTGTCTTTCTATGCTTACAAAAGTAATAATTGGAGATTTTTTATATTCCATATATATATATTATACTTCAAATTGTATTGAATTTCTAACAGTAATTTTTGATACTAATTCAGTAACTTTAGTGCAAATAGGGAGGTTATTTTGCACATTCCACTGGGGTTCCTAAACTGTTGGGTGTACAGTTCAGCAGCACAAGAGAGCTGTTTGCACAGCCTCTAATTACCTGTGAATAGGCAAGGGTGGTACCTGTCAGAAAAGCCCAGGCATGCCTGATTTTTATCGTAGTTTCTTCAAAGTTGTGCTGTACATCTGGTTGCAAACTGCAGAACTGCAATTAATGGCTGTGAGTTCATGTGTTTCAGAAATTCCATTATAAAAACCTCCTCCTTGGTGAACATGATGTCCCACTCACGTGCATTGAGCAGATTGTCACAGGTACGTCAAAAATAGTTAAGTATAATGACAGGCTTTGTTCTTATTCAGTACAAAACTGTTAACTGCCTGTTAAGTTCTGCAGAATTGCTGACACTTGAGGTTTTATGTCATTAATCTTCCCTGATTTGAAGTATTTGGTTTATTTAAAATTACGATAAAGCCTTAAATGCTGAATAGATCTTGAGGTGCCATGCAGTAATTATGCTTAATTACTTATTTGGGTCTTTATATTATTTGCTTCAAGTTTATGACTCCCATACTGAATCAACAGGTGTTGTAGGAGAGACACCTGTTGTAGCAGTACAAAATTTTGTTAGCAACATTTTTACATTGAATCATCTGAATATCTGCCCCTGAAAAATAAAAAGCATATAGCTTATACAATTAGACATAGCTGGTATTTCTGACAAGAGAAATGCTGTAGTTTTCAATTCTCTCTAATTCTTAGCAAGTTAATAGCTGGTGATCCTCAAAAATCTGCAAATGGCAGTTGACATCTTAATCTGAAGAAACAAAATACTTCTTGTGGAGAACCAGGTTTTGATTTGTTGGATTCTTTAGGCTAACCCATTTGTTAAGAATGTTTTTTGATCTGGTAATTGTAAAGTTTCGTAAAAGTGATAGTTTTTCAAATTTTGTTTATGGCATTGGCTGTTAAACACTTGGTTTTCTGACTGTAGCTAGTCTAAATTATTGGTTATAAATTTTCAATGCCCAAAATTGGTTGTGATCCCTGTGAAAAGATGAAGATGTATCTGAGGAAGAACATGATGAAGAAATGCAATTTTTTAAAAACAAAGAGGTGCTATTGACCTATTATATGGTCTTGCACTGGCCCTCATTTATTGCCCCTTTTCTAAAACATGACGTTTACCTTAAGTTTAGTGAAGTATAAGCTTTTACTAACGGGAATGAACAGATTTTCTACCTCAATCAAAATATGCTATTAAATAAAAAAGTTCTGGTAGCAACATTACTGTATCTGTTTGAGCCAATCGTGTGTTTACTTACAGAACACAGTCCAATAACTTTGTCTCTTCTTTGCAGTGAATGACACCAAGAGGAAGCAGAAGGTCCTCGGTCCCAATCAAAAACTTAAATTTAATCCAACTGAGTTAATAATTTATTGCAAAGACTTCCGTATTGTCAGATTTCGTTTTGATGAAGCAGGTCCCGAAAGTGCAAAAAAGGTATTATTGTCTTCTTATGAAATCCTGCCTTGTAGTTATTACATGTAGCAACAGCTGTGCTGATAAGAACATTTTGTATTATTACGTTTTGATAGAGAAGTGGGGGGAAGAATTGCAAATTATTCACATTCTGTTACAGGAGAATATCTAGACATTTAGAGTTAAAACTAATAGGGAAAAAATTTAATGTGATGTATTAACTGTTTCTTATCACGTAAGATAAACCTGTATTTCTTGTCATATCTGTTGTATTTTTAAAAGTTATTAATTTATTAAATAAGTCTTTTTAAGGACTGGGATCAGAATGCTGCATTGCAGCTGTACAACAGATGTTTGCATTTTTATGGAAAATGTTTCAAGCTTTGATACATTTTCTGAAAGTCATAAGCTTAATTTATGCAGAGGTTGAGCGTACTGCCTTATGGATGTCCTTAACTGTGTCACACAGCCAGTTCTCCAGCGAGCTCTCGGAACCACCCGTGTTGTCTAATCTGCATAAACCCGGGCTCGTTCTCAGCATTTTCTTAGACGAGACTTGTTCACCTCTCGGCAGGAGGAGTCCCTCGGGTCTGTACATCCCCAGGGATTTCCCCCCTGGCCCGTGTGTGCCCGCTGTGGCCGGGTGTGTGTGCTGGGCTGTCGGGCCGTGCCAGCCCGGGTGAGCCGAGCCGAGCCG
>VZRO01007716.1:190636-256811 GCA_013397915.1 Daphoenositta chrysoptera | reverse complement strand
ATGTCGTTTGTCTGCATCCTCGGAATAACAGCGACAGATATTCAAATACAACCTGTTGAATAAGTTTTTATGTCAAGACTGACATGCTAGTAAATTTCCTGATGGTTCAGTAGGAACTGGATTGAGAATACATAAGAAAATGAACAAACAGTATTAGCTATATCCTTTGTATTATGAAGACATTAGAACATTGGGAAACAGCAGTAACACAGTAATCTTATTTTAGGAACTGAATTTCTACATTAACAACTTTTGACACCAAATTATCCATGTTGAGCCTTCAGTGAGCAATGAACAGCTGTACATTAAATAACGTGTGTCCATGGATATTTAGCAGTGACTTGCAGCTTTGAAAGAGCACAATAACATACTTCTGCTGCTTAATATAGCAGAGACAATAATTTTCTTTCATATACCCTGGCTCTGGGCTTCACTCTTCCTACCACTAAACCACATGAGAATTCCTTATGGTGTTGAAGTGCAGAATGCTGACATTCTCATAAAACACTGAAGAAGTGAGCAGCTGGGACATTAAGGTACAGAGAAGAGAAATTTCCTTGAAATTTTTTTTCAAGTAAGCATCCATTCCAAAGACTTGTTTTATCAGAAAGGCTGCAACTCATGCAGTCAGGTTCACAAAGATACTAGCACCTCATAAGCAAAGGTTTGCTAATCTCCGTTCAAATACGTCCCCGGTGTGGGGATTGGCCTCTTGTGCAATGGGTGAAAGAACTTGTTCTGAGACAAATCTTCCAGGTGGGAGTTTATAAGAAGCAGGGAAGCTCCTGCCCAGTACGAAACAGGGAAATGGACATATAATACTGAAGGTGCCCCACATAACTGAAACTCTGAGGCTAAGTGAGCAGCAGACATCTGGGCAGTTGCAGCCACACATCAGCTGACCACACCACAGACGACAATACTGTGCACATCCTGACCATACATATATCACATTTATTTCACACATTTTCACAGCTTGAAAGGCTATTATCATGTTCACTGTGGCCTTTGTCATGTATACTCAACTCAGGATCAAATTAAAGGGACAAGAAACAAAAGGGTAAATAAATTCCTAACATGTTGGCATTTTTCTCCAAGTCAGATTCCACAGCTCAATCCAGCTTAAGTTTTGAAAATGTTTTCCAATACACAGACATGCTGAGCACAATGTCATGCTGAGCGCAAGCTTCTGAAAAATGTCTCCAGCTCAGGAATAGAATAGTCTTATCAGGTGTAAAGTGCAGATCATGTTAACCAGCAACAAATGGAGTAAAAAATATTTCCAAGTCAAGACTGTTTTGCCCAGGAGAGTCTTGTGTTGAGGAAGTGAAGCAAAAGCTAAAACTCACCATGAAGAGTGAGGCACATGGATAAAACAGTCTACTTTTACTTCACTTAAGTCAGCACAAGTCAGGAATAATTTAACTACAATAAGCAAAAATATAACCCAATGAAGTTAGGTCTAAGGGAAGAAACCTATGTAAATAACTGTCAAAGTCAGCTTGTGCACTACCAAGTGGGTACTGGAAAGCAAGAGCAAACTTCAGCAGTCTGTTTACACATGCACTTCTCTGCCTGCCATTCTTTAAATAGATACTTTCCCACTCTACCTGCCACATCTAAAAAAAAGGTTTCTTCAAAAAAAAAAAAAGAGCCTCTGCCATACTGATATACCATCTATCTTCTAAATGTTATCTGGAAATGGATTGTCTCCTCTTTCCTTAAAAGTCTTAATTTCTCTCTCTTTGCTACCATTTAACTTTATATCTGTATTATCTAACCACACAAAGACTTTGAGATACCATTTTCACCAAAGATGCTATAAAATAAAGTGGTAATACACTATATCATAGTACATCACTGTCAGGGCTCTTATCTGAAGTTCATTCTCCTCTGCAGTGAATTATTTGTTCCCCAAGATAAACGATAAAGCAGCTCTGAAGTATTTTTTATTTCCAGTTCAGTCTGGTGTGTAAGTGTCCAAAAAAGCCCAGCTTATTGCTTCACTGTTTTATCTACCGCATGTAAGATGGATTTTTGTGTTCTTGTGGTGAAGACACTGGACTGACAATCAGCAATTTAATGCTTTACGTCCTCTATTTAGAGTTATATACTTCTGCTTCAAGGCAAGCCTACCATCTACTGTAAGGTGCCATAGTCTCAGAAAAAAAGTTCTATCCACCGTGAAGACGCTTCTCTTTGAAAATAAAAACTCTAAAAATCATCTCTATTCAATGCAGGAAAACCTCAGCAAGATGTTTGTTGGAAAGATTTGGTGGCGATTTCCTTGAATGTTTTCAACCAGTTTAAGCAATACTTCTTAATACAGTATTTAATGCCGCGACTGGCTCTCCGGCTAGCTGTGTTCGCCAGTGTCTGGCACCCGCCCGGACAGGAGAGGATGGCGGAGGCTGCTCGCGGGCGCGGGAGGGTCGGCGAAGTCCCAGTTTGGGTTCACCAGACCCACCGGTGGTATGGACATGCTGGAAAGAAGAAGGGAGGGAGGCGGAGGAGCTTCTCATGGTAGAAGGTTTATTTGGGTGTCATGGTCACGTAGAGAAGCCCCGAAGGGCCGTTACGCAGGTGTTTTATCTTTTACAGAGTGGGAGGAGAGAATACAGAACATCCAATGGTGCAGGGATGCGGGGTTTGAATTCTCGCGGGCAAGGGTACAAACCAATAGGGAGCGTTGTGGGAGGGGAGGAATACCGTGGGAGAAGAGAAATTTCTCTTGAGGTAGGAGGCAAACACAGGGAAACCGGGGTGAGATGGCAGTGGCTACTTATGGGGGGATGCTGGCCATGGAAGCGGCCATAACGCACCGCAACAATTTAACTATTCTTTAAGTTATTGCATCTTACAATGTCTTTAATACTTTCTAAGATTTTCTCCCACTATTGTTGGCTATTTATTTTCATGCATTCACAACTGCACATCTACCACACTTGTTTAGCTCATATCTCCTGGAGACATTACCTCTACTTGCCATGAAATTCTCCTGTCCAAGCAAACAATCTGCTGTTTACAATTAAAAAAAAAAAAGAAAAGAAAGAAAAGAAAAAAATAACTAAATATAGCAGACTAGACTTAGACAGACACAGCTGATGGCATCAAGTTTTAAATCAGAAAGCTTCAGAGTTTTCAGTGCCATATTAGCTCACTCTCCAAAACTAATTCCAGTGATCTAAGGCTTTTCAAAGGAGACTACTACAACCATTTTTCTTAACTGACCAGTTACAAGACAGAATCAGATCTAGATATTCTATTTTAAAGAGACACAAAAAGTGTTTCCTGAGTATCTACTTACAGCCCAAGAAACCTCAGTTACAGTATAAGGCATGGGGGGTTTAAGAGCTTGGTCAACAAGTGGGCCTTGAAAGGCCATGTAGCAATGTTGTGAAGAGCAGTCTGGGCCTACTGAGCCTAGAGCACAGTAATGGAAGTAGTTTATAGAAAAAACAAAATATATTTTGAGTAGTAATTCATATCATGGAATATCCTAGTCTAATACACTGGTATATTGAAGGAAATATTTAAAATTCATTATTTGATTGTTCCCATTCTTCTCAAGTATTCTTTAGAAACAAACCTTACTTGGCGCGGTTCGAGGGTCAGCCGGGACCGAAGGACCCTTTGAGCGCACCAAGTCAGCTAGGAATCCCCAGCGCCGACCCTCCGAACGGCAGAGCGAGGCTTTGCCCTGCCATTGGGGAGAGAGCACAAGAGCCAGGTGGCAGAGTGCGCAAGCAAAGGCGAGGGATGAAAGGCAGGACTTCGTATGGGTTCCAGAGAAAGCTTTATTCTCAGGAGGGTCCAGGGACAAAGTCAGGGAGAACAGGCTGCGCAGGGGTTTTTAAGGGGGGGGGAGGTTCTAGGGGAGGTACAAAAAAAGTAACCGATCGTGGAACAACTTAGGAGGGTCCAGGGAAAGACTGACAATACAGGGGCTTGTCTAATAGGATAGGGGGAGTGGGGTAATTTCAATGAACTAATGGGGTGTCGAATAGCAGGGAAGGTTCTGGAAGTGAAGGTGGTACAACAAGCTGCTGGACAGGGGAAAAGGTGGAGTACAAAACCAAGAGAGAAACAAACTTTAAAGGGGGAGAATAGGGGACAATCCATTCTTAGAATACACAATATTTAAACACAAAAACCAACAACCACACCACAACACTTACTCTCTGGGATTCCTACTAAACTCTCACCTGAAGACTTAAACTCCCAGTTCAGAGCCAGCTGCAGAAAGCTGTGCTATTTCTATTCAATGAATCTGAGCTCAGCAGTCAGACAGTAATGTTCTGAGACAAAGGAACTGAAGCTGTTCTCTGAACAAAATGTCAGAGACTGAAAATAGTTCATGCCTCAAACATTGATACGAAATTTTAAAGAAGCCACAGAAACCTCCTTGAAGAACTGTAGACTGTAACTGCTGATTAGATCACCTCAGGTTGAGAGAAAGGCGTGCATCCACAATAGGCTAAAGCCTCCAGCTGCCATCCCAGCCAAGTTTGGGGTGGGGGGAGAGAGCACAGCTCACCCAAGCCAGGTTTACACAGACTTCCCCCAGCCAAGGTGGGGGAGGAGGTTTTGGGTGCGTGGCATAACCTCTGGTCAGAGGCAATAAACATGCCTCCTCCGATGACACAAACTGGCCCAGCTGTGGAACCCCCAACCCCACAGGCCACATCCACGGAACTCTCACGTGAGAGGCTTTGCACCCCAGGACCGCACGCGATGCAACAGACCCAGAGCCGGCTGTAAGGGACTGCAACCCTCCCCCAGGGGCACATGCCCGGACATGCCCACCCAGCCTGAGCATATATACCCATCGGATTCTGTGCCTTTTGGGGGCACCTTCAGCACCAAGAACATCAGCTGGAGAGGATCGACAGAGCATCCTTGGGATCCAGGGAGTGGTGGTATTTTCCTTGTCAGTCCCTGTCACTCTCTTTCTGTCCCCTCCCCCCTTATTTTCTACTTCTTTCTCTCTCATTTTCTTTCTTTCTTTCTCTCTCATATTTAATATCAAGTAAAACCTATACTATTGTCACTGGCATATGGTCTCATTTGCACCTTAATTTGGGCAGAGGAATTTCCAAAGAACATTATTAATAATTGGATCTTAACACAAAACCATTCGCAAAAATTAATCACTTACAAATACAGGAAATATGAGAGACTATCCAACTTTAGCCCTCACTCAGGATGGCAGACATTGCCCAATAGAATAGGTTTTAGAACAAAATACCCCCAAACTAAACAAAAATTAACCTGCCACCAGAAAAACACAGCATCACTGAAGCACAAGTACAAAACAAGTCATGGAAAAGGCAATTACATGTTTAGTTTCTGGTAAACATATGAAAAAAATTGTTCAAAGAACCTGTTCATTCTTGCAACTTGGATAAAGAACCTAGTGCTGGCTGCATTAGAGGTCGTTGCATGACAAAGAGGAATTAAAATGCAGAATTTAAGGAAAGGTCAGCAGCTGCAGCTGAAGCATCCAAAAACACAGCACACCAAAAGGGAAGGAGCATTCAAAACAGAGAGAGCCAGTGCAGAACAATCCAGATATACCGCACAAATAGCCATGTTGTTACTATGTAGAGCTAAAAAGAGCAATTTCAAGAAGGTACAGTTGTGCCAAAATAACAACATGGAGCTTTGTCAGTACTGCTGGAATTTTTATGCAAGAAAACTGGGTCATAAAAGACCTGAAACCACTAAAACAGATTATGTAGATACTGCTTGATTGAATTACTGTGGTTGCTTCAAAAATCTTACCTTGTGTTAATAAAAGACTTAGCACTTGAAAAAAACACATCTAGGCCACATTTCAGTTGACCCAATAATGGGGTTTTTTGTCCAAAATAAATTAAGTGCTTCTAAAATCTGGTACAGCCAAATTTAACAGGTTTATTTCTTCATAAACCAGAATATGTATCTGTCATACTAATTTGCTGTCAAGGCTAGCATCATCTAAAAGCCCAAAGCAAGTATGAATGCTACATATGCACACAAAGACAGAATGCTTTCACAAAAATTAGCTAACTGCTGCAGAAAGGACTGCTCAATTCAAGGGAAAATACAAGACTGCAGCTGGGAGTAGTCTCTCTCTAGAGAGCACTACTAGAAAGCAAGCGATATGAACCAAGAACTTACACAGGCTTTTTGCAGAAATTTGAAACTGTTTTTTCAATCAAAACACAGACATTCTCATCTCCATCACAGCCAAAGGAAAAGCAAAGTAGCAAACCAGTGAACAATTCTCGTTCACTGCTATGTTAGGAACACCATGAAGACACTGGAAACTATCCACAATTTAGCAAAGGTACAGCTGTTCATAGAGTATCTGCAGTGTGAAAGCAAACAGAAATCTGTTCTAATCCCTGTAAGGAGCTAGTTCTATTGGTCTTTGTTTGCTGTGCTGCAGCTTGGCTTGCCCTCCAAAGACCATCCAAACTAACACCCCGATTTGAAAGAGTACTGCTGAGGAGACGGCTTTTCTACTCTTTGCTTTCCCAATGCAAACAGACCACATCATTTTAGTTGTAATTCTTGAAGCATACAACTTGCTACTAACTCCCTAGTAAAAGGATTCATTTTTAGCAGGTACAAACAAAACTACATGACAGACTTCATTTGCTTTCCATTTCACCCTTGGTCTCTTCTTTGTACATGCACTTCATTTCCATTGCAAAAGATTTGGTTTTGTTTTGCAAGCTTCTCGTGTCAGCCAGTATTAGGAACACAAAGATCCTTTTGTATATTGTGCTTTCTATTTTTCCTTCCTCCCTCCTCTTTCTAGTGGACAAAATGTACCTCATTAAAAGTTACTTTGCAACTGAAAAATGTTTCAGTTACTTGCTGAATCCTTGCTTTCTGCCTGTCAGTTGAAGTAGTGAGTCACAGAAAGGTACTTGTTATCATGCTAGCTAAATAAATAGGGATTTATCTAATTGTACTAATCAGTAACTACTTTTTAAAACATGGAAAGATAATGTACAACTACATGCAGCAAAAAACTCTGCAAATAACACTGACATTGCAACATTAGAAGTACCATGCTCAATAGTATGTAACACTGATCACGCATAGTATTGAATTTTTGAAATATCAGAGCTTTACTCTTAATACAGATAAAAATTCCCTTTGCATATAAGTTAAGAACAGAGGGTGTTAAGTCTACATTGACAAAGCAAAACAATGAATTGCACCTGGTTTCTCATCAGCTATCAGCATGATATATCTACTGATTACCAGCTGAATTTAGATCTAAGGTTAAGTCTGTGCCTATGCTTGGGACCACCTATTTTGAAAACTTCACTAGACCTGGATGCATTTTCATCCCATTTGAAGATATTTACTAGCTTATTTTTAAACACTGCCTCATCAGCATAGACAGAAGCATTGAGAGCCAGCACAAGTAATTTGCTAGGTAAAAACTGAGAAAGGAAAGAGCAAACACTAGGAAGAGGGTCTGAATGCCCCATCCTACTTTTCAATAAGATGTTCTGCTGAAACACTATCTTCACAAACTAGATGACTTTTACAAATAAAATAGGGGTCTGTCCAACACAGAAAAATTAAATGTTTCTTCTATCCAGATGTGGTTTTCTTCTTCATATCCCTAATACATTAACACCTCTCTTTTACTCTTATTAGTATGCAAATTCACATTTTACTATGAAAGCTTCACTTGGTTTCATCCTGCACTTTGTTACTATGAATGCAACAACAGAAGTCCTGGAGTTTACAGTGCCTTGTCTAAGGGGGATGCTGAAATAAAGATATAAATAATTCAGCAAAGGATCAGAAAGCAGCTCACAAAGGACAGTTCAGAGAATGGATGATACAGGGAGCTCCCTACAACAGAGTATACTTTTACAAGTGGAAAAGGTGTACTAGTTCTGCACCTGTTCAAAGGAACATAACTTTGGGTTTTCTACAAACTACTCAAAACACAGTACAAACAATAATCGGAGGAGTTCAAAAATATAGCAATCGTAGTGTTGCAGAACCTGCACTTGCAAACAGACCTGAAAATTAACCCCTAATGTGGGAACTCAGAATGCAGAGAATATTTCCCTGCCTGTTTTGAAGGGTTTTACCCCCCTGGACAACACCGTCTTTAACATTTATCCATGGAGTAAACTGCCAGCTCTTTGGGAAGAACTAGAATCTACCCTAGTGTGAACTAAATGATAGAATGTTATGTAAGGTTATCACAGGATGAAAAATTTAAAGGTTTTGGGTTTATTAATGTAGTAAATAGATAAAAAGCAAAACCTCCAAAATGGAGGATTGTTGTTGTTTCTAGACCTTCTTGTTCTTCTTCTAATACGCCATATTCTGCAGTAGAAGGTGTCTAAAAGTGATTGGATAAAAAATTCCGTAGTTCCTGTGTACATGACAGGAGCATTTGTCTAACATTGGTAGAAAAGTGAAAATATCTTTCGTTTTAAGTTTTTATTGGATGATTTACCGTTAAGAAGACCATGTTATCTTGATAAGCAAGCATTCTGCTGCATTCTCTGCTCTGTGCTGTGTCTGGGTCACACTAGTGACTTTACTTCTCTGATAAGACTTAATAAACTATCTTAAAGCAGAGAGTGATGAACGTTTCTTTCATCTATCAGACTCCTGGCAAGGACTTTAAATTCCTCCCCTATCAAGGGAGGCTTGGATTAAGACACAGCAAAACCACAACTGGCGCCCACAATTAGTGCCCCGTATAAGGATCGAACTCACGACCTTCAGATTATGAGACTGAAGATGGAATGCATGGATTCTTCGCCCTCCAAAACTAGGTGCAGTTTTGTTCAGACTCAAATCTAGAGCCTATGTAATTCTAGGGAAAAAAAAAAATCTAAGCATCTTAGAGAAAAACCTCTTTCCTAAAGCCTATGAATAAGCTCACTTCTGCTCCACCTCCCAAACTGAAAATTCCAGTTTTATCAGAAAAAAAAAACCAAACCAATTGTAAATACATACTGCCAAATGGACCTGCAAACTTTATACTGCAGACCAAACCAGTCATTTAGATACCATGACAGAAACATCTTTACATGACTGCTTTCTCCTTTTCCTGCTGTGATACAGGCCAAGCACTGTCACGCTCATCAAGTGGCAACTCTGAAGTCTTCGTGAAAATGATAACATTGAAAATACCAGGGGACAAATGAGTCAGAGAAAAAATAGTCTTGCTTAGAAAAACAGTAAGAAATTGATTATAAGCCCAAGAAGGAGCACTTGTAGTATGACTGCTATAACTTCATAGAGCCATTCCAATGTTTTCACCTCAATACGGGGCTATGACTAAGTCTTGTTCATTAGTACATGTCATCTTCAATACTTATTGTCTTTGACCACTGCTGTTGAAACTGTCCCAACTCATGATCCATGCATATTCTCCTAGTAAGCAATTCTCTTTCTCCTTGCCATTTTCAGGCTTGCAGGTAAGACACTGCTATTGGGTACACAGGCCCAGAGAGCACTTAAACATAGTGTAAAAAAAAATATTTAACAATGTAAAGAGGATGAAAATTTGTCACCAGTACTCAAACAGCAATACAAACTTAGATCACAGTATTACAAAAGATGCACTTTAATAATCTGCAGAAGTCTAAGACAGTAGAACAGAACATAAGGTTTATTTCTTCCTACCAGGTGACTGTTCCACATTCTGAATATCTAATATAATGTCTTGTATCAGCTCATACAAGAGATACAAGGTGTTTTGCAATGCAAATTTAGCAGCTCAGAAAAAATTTTTCAAGTGGTGTACAACTCCAAGGGGTTTTTTGTCCTCCCTCTGCTCAGTGAGTTATTTCTGATTTAAATAGGTGTTTGAGGGACCAATTTAGAAGTCAGAAATATCCTTTGCTGACTGGCTCCCCCAGGCCAATAGAGTACATGCAGCACTCCACTTATATTGAGGACTTCTGTTCTTATGAGTGTGAGGCATTGCTCTGCTGCTTTACATATCTGAAAAGCTGCTTCTGCTCTGAATATAAAGGCCATGACATATTTTCTTCTCTTTTACTTCTCTGTTTGTTAGTTTATCTATCCAGTTGTCTTCATTCCCAAAAGGAATATAATATCAAGGCAAAGACCTTTTGTCAGGATTTTTCTTCTACTAACCCCTCAGAAGTGTTCAAAAAATATGTTTTGGTAATTATATTCATTTTAGAAAAGCATTTTCCTGAATACCACATTCCACAGTCTGCAACCAGTATAGGCCAGGAATTGCTCCACTGAAAACAGTAAGAACACGGAGACTTGTGATCAATAAACAGAAAATCAAGACCCTATGTCTGAACATTTTATCACAGTATGTAAAAATTCAAAAGTGTTGTTACAAAATTTTATTGACACTGTTACAAATTAACAAGAAATTTTAAAAGTTTTGAAAAGAAAAATCATGAAATACCATGTTGGAATCCAACACTTGGACTATTTTAGCCTCAGAATCTCACAAATTTGTCTCAAATCATATGTTAAATCTCTGTCAGAAGAAAACTTTTCAATTTCAGAACTGAAGCCCCGTACCTTCTTGATTCTGCACAGCCTAAACATGTTTGTCAAAATATCTTCTGGACAAGCTGGCAGTACATCAGAGTTCAAAATCCTGGCAACAATCAGAATTTCACAAAACAGTTTCATCGTGTCCTTGTAAAACTTTTTTGCAGCACTAAGCGAGCCTCTGTCCTCATCACAGATTACTATCACACAGCAGCAGCAGCACCACACACATTGCTATGCTCGTCACGTCCCACCCTTCATCCATCCAGAGACTGCAATCAGGTATCTGATAATAATGCAAGTCACATCAGCTGGACTGCTGCCGCAGTGAACTGATCCATGCTGGTGCCTTGATGCAAATAACAAGGACACCAGGGCCACAAGATGTAGGATCCTGCCTTTGTATTATAAATACTGTTTTCCAGATGGATCGTTCCAGGCCTCTTGCTTCTCTTGCAGGTATGCAGTCTACCTACATTCCCCTCTTAGCCTCCAGCTGAGCAATGGCATTGTGTGACACCTTAAATAAATAAAGAGTGCTGCAAAGCAGGAATTGAGGGAACACAGTTTAATCACTAAGTTGTTACTATGTTTCCAGTACTGTGGCACTATTTCTTACTGTAAGTGATGTGTGTTCTCATTGTCTTTGCCACCATGTGAAAACTTGCCTAATAGCCTTGAAGTGCTGAATTAAAAGAAAAGGCTTGTCAGGCACACATAAACGGATTACTCGTCAAATAAATACCTTCTACTATGTTAAGCAGACATTTCTGGGGGTTTTTTTTCAGTCGGGTTGCCTTACTACATAATTTTATCAAGGCTTTTTGTATGAGTCTGTATGTAACTTGCAAGTAACAGAATAAACAATCTGTGAAGATATTAATTCCTAAGTCTACACACTTTTGGGAGGTTTTTTATTGTCCTAGCATCCCAATAGAAGTGTTAGTGCCACACAACAACCCGCAGATGATGTACATCTTGAATACACTCATAGGAAAATACAGTCAGCAGCAACCTGAGGCATTGCCAAGCAAGGAGGAGAATTGCAAGCACAGGAGAAGGCATTATTTTAAATTCCCTCATCCCATCTTACTTTATTTTGCCTAGATTTCTTTCTCACAATTTGGAATTAAATGTATGCATTGGTAGTTTATAAACAAGTAAATTATTTTCATTGGAGAGATGACTCCTTTGTGGCTTTTGTCTTTTTTGCTTTCACCCAGGAAAAATGAACTGTGAGTTGATTTTGAAAAAAAAGCAGGAGGGAGAAATAAAAGGAAATTTGTAAAAATAAAATAACTAGCATTTTCGTTGTCATCCTCACCTACACTAGGCACTTTTCCTTCTCAGCTAGTGAGATGCAGCCCCTACACATACATAACCACGTCGGTTTGAAGGTATGAAGAGAACACACATTCCCAAAGCAGCCATAGCAACACTACTACTGCTGCTACTGCTATTTAACACATTTGACTCACCAGTCTTCTAACGGGAACTGCCCAGCACAGCAGTTGCATGGGAAAAAGTATTTACATCTCATAAGGTAAGCATGAACAATAGACCTCTATAGGAAGAAACAAATTTTTTTGCCTGCTTAAAGTGGAAAGTGGCAAAACATTCATCACACACAAACTTGAACTGAAACTCTAAAACCTTCAACTAACAAGCATGTACGAATCACAGCAAGACACCCAGCACAGACATTGGAGGACAGGCACTAATATCAACAGATACATCACATGAATCCTTCTGGCCAATCAACTAGCCTTAGGACCTCCAGGAATTAAATAGGGTCTGTGAGTAAGGGGTGGTGTTTTTCTGACTCCTAAGGCATCCTCAGTACAGCACATGAACACAAACTGTTACCTGCCATCACCACCCTTCTATAGAAAATACATTTGACATCTACTTACTTTGATAACTCTATACAAGCCTGTTGGACAAATTGCACCTCCTCAAAGGGAAAAGCTTTCTTTCCAGGGAGAGAAAGTGGTTTTTTAAACTTATGTCAGAGTCCACCAATTACAGATTGAGTCTTCCACCACTCCAGTAAACTGAGAAAGGCACTTCACCAGTTTCCATTTCTAAGATGAGAGGCCAAACAGACTGCAGAGCATCAATATCAACAGGCATACACAACAGGTAGTGACAGCAGATTTCTGACAGTTTCAAGCCGTAAAGTCAGTTTCATCCACATATTACAAATGAAACTAAAAAATCAGACTCTCATCTTCAGACTTAAGCTTGCCTTTACACAGGGTAAGACTATTATTCTTTTTTAAACCTACATGCTTGAGGACTTAATGACATACTCGATCCACTGAAAGTATGTGGAGAAGCCCACACTGGAGCAGGCTTGCTAGCAGGACTCATGACCCTTTTGGGGACCCACACTGTAGCAGTTTGTGAAGAGATGCAGCCTGTGAGAAGGACCCAAGCTCAAGAAATTCCTGAAGGACTTTTCCCACAGAAGGGACCTCACACTGGATCAGGGGGAGCAGTTGAGGAGTCGTCCCCTAAGGAGGCTTGCTTGTTTTGTTTAATTCACTCACACAGACTTACCTGTATGTTATAAGTAGACTAGAAAGGAATGCTGCAAAGTCAGGGGGGAAAAAAAAAAAAGGTTTTTTGGTTTTTTTTTTAATGCACTAAGTTGGTCAGAAGTTGCCCTGATTCAGATGTGCAGAAACACATCTTTATCGCAAAACCTGTGACACAGAGAATAACCTCACCTTACTAGTTGAACCTCCTGGAACCAGCTCCCATCTTAGCTATACTCAACAGAAGCACTTCTCCAAATAAAGACAAATTAAAGACTGATTCACACTTCCTTAAATCAAAGGAGCTATCAAAATAGCACTGCCATACCACAGCCTTTGGGCCAACGTCCTTCTAGTATAAGCACACTGACTACTCTCTGTTCCACCTCATTACTGTTAATGCAAAAATGCTTCATTTTTATACTCTCAAGATTCCTAGAGCTTGTGTTTGCAGAAAATGACTGGCTGGAGTCATCCCAAAATAAGAAAAGTCATTGATCCAAGTTCTTTCCATCTGAACTGACATTGACTGCAACAGCAACTTCTGCGTTAGCATTTCGTCTGGGTCTCCAGTCAGGAGCACAGCCCCCTCACTGCAAGGATGGCTCCTGCAGCCAGCAGGAACATATGGAGGAGGCCCTGCTCTAGGGAACCCCAGGGAATGCCATTGTGTGCAGGAGCAACAATTCCAAGCAAGAAAATCTGCTCACTGATTTACAAAGCCATCTCGTATACTTGGTTTGAACATCATTATCTGCCAGCAAACAATAACTTCAGAGTTGGTAGCATGACTTTGCTGTGACCAGGAGAGTTAAAGATGTAGGGCCTGTAGGCAAGATGAAATTCCACCTTTTGAAATTCACAGGTTATTACCTCTCTGGCCAAAGGGTATTTTGGAATATTTACTAGTTACCATATTAACATTTTGTTCCAAAGACAGAAGATTTACCCCCTCCCCTGCTGTCTCTGGCAGCAGCTATAAGTTAAGAAATATCACCAGGTATTTTGATTAAAGTACTTTTTGATTAAAATACTTTGAATGGCTTTGTGTGTGAAGAGGCAATGGTAAGTGGATGGAAATTACAGATTAAACACAGTGGCGAAAATGCGATAGAAATATACCCTTGAAATCCTTTTGGGATTAGAGGAGAGGGTGTGTGAATATGATGCTCTTTGTAGCCAACAATAGTAAGATGGCAGACATCAGCTCAGGGCAGGCAAATCCATTTTTCCTTTCTGTTAACACATTCAGATCCAGACTGTGACTGCACTTGTTTTGGAATTGCAGGATTTAAAGTACTGGGAACTTTAGCTGCCATGGATTCTCTCTCAGCTGTTTCTTAGTTATGCCAGGCTAATTCTGCTGTTAGATGCAGACACTATTGTCCAACGAGCAGTAGTAATTCCACCCACTAATTAAAAAAAAAAAAAATTCAGTAAGGATTGAAGTTGAAGACTACCCTTTTCCAGTACACTGCATTTCAGCAGATAGATGAGTTCCAGGAAAAGAAATACCAGTCTTAAACTTTATGAATATCATATACTTAACTGCCAATATTCAGATACACTATGGCCAAAAGCACGGGGGGGAAAATTTCAGTCTTCATCAAATCAACTCCTGAAAGAGCTTGTGTTCTTTTATTTTTTTTTTTTTTTTTTGCTGGTTTGATATAATTTTCTGTATACAGTTAAAAGAGAATTTTCTACACTATATGTCAAATAAAACCGCACAAAAGTCCTTTTGCAAACCATTCAAAACAAAACAACTTACTCAGCTGTAACTTTAAATATATATCAGCTGTAACTTTAAATATTTAGTGTCATCTGAAGTATTCTTAAACTGCAGCAACACAATAGGCAACAACTGCATACTGAAACCAAGATTAATCCATGGGAAATGAGTCACTAGAATATTTTTAGATTACATAGTACCTTTTAGTTCAAACAATGAAGAAAAGATAATGCAACTGTGATTTGATTCATCAGTTCAGGTAGCATCTTCAAAAGGAAAAAGTACCACATACTCCTGCTTACACAGAAACAAATCTTCCTTTTAATCCCACACATCAGAAATCTCCTAGTAGTAAGTTAATAATTAATTTAGAAATCAAATTCTCTCCTGGAAAATCTGGGATCTTGAGTTTTCTCACAAATCACCATCTGTACATTGCCTATGCAATTTCTGTTTGGAGCTTTTCTGTACGCAAACAGGACTTGCAAGCAGGTACACGTACAGAAAGAGTCTCACTGTTCCAGATCTTTATCACTAGTACAAACCTTTAAGATCCCAGAAACATTTTCCATACTCCAATGGTAAAAGTTGCATCATGCAGTTTTCTGCCCTATCAGAGGTTACAGTGTGGTGAAGTGGTTCATATGTGCAAAGCAGCATCGGGGCCTGGCTAAGCCAGCAAACCTGGGACTGATGCACTACTTCCTTCCAAGTAAAACTTTGTAAACTATATACCTCCTTTCAGTGTTTGCAGACATGTGAAAACATCCTGAAGGTCACACTCAACATGTAGTTTAGATACACAACCTTAATACAGTCCTGAAACTCTCTAGAAATTAGAAGTGAGATGCAAGGAAGTCTAACACCACTGATAATGTTAACTGCACCCAGCATTTCTTGTACAAGTTTTCTGATAAACCTTTTAATGACCCTGCAGTCACATCTCATTCTGTCCTGCAAGATGCTGAATGCTTAATATTCTACATAATTTTTTTGTTATCGCATAAAGATAATAACATATTACTGTGTTTTTCCCCCAGAACTTCTGCAAAACTTGAGAGTTTGGACATTTCATTTGAGTTGCTGCTAATGTGTTATTACAAAACAAATGGAGTGAAAAACTCTGATACCAATACAATAAATAGCTGCTTCATGAAGTGTGACATCTCAGTAAGTGCTGGTACTGTTGATTGTCCAATAAGTACCTAGCTGGCACTTTCAGCACTAAACACAACATACATTCACATGGGCAAGTGCAGGATGAAGCTTCACACAACAGTTGTCACAAGACATGGCATCCCACCAAACCTTTGTAAAAAACCCTCACAGAAATTATCAGAAATTAATTAAAAGCACTACACTGTACATCACTGTTAATAGCCCATTTGCCTTGTTTTTCTGACAAAATCTAGCTTTACATCTGCAATGGCTGAAACCTGATTCATGAACCACGTCTGGGCTAACAAGATCAGGCAAACAAGGACACATATTCAATACACACATAAAAAGGACTTGAACATGCTGCCTTCACACTCTTCCTTCGCCCAGTGGGACATGGGACATCCTGACAGAGAATTACACATTTACAAGCAGCATAAAAGAAGTATGATAAAACTTACCTGCACAGCCAAAGATAAGTCTGCTTGATGTTCCTGTTTACACCACAACAGTCTGTGGAAGCCCAGGGACTGCTCCAGCCCCCATCCACAGGGCACAGGTGAGGCCAGATAGGCCTCTGCCCCAGCACAAAGCAGCACCAGGCAGCCCCAGCCCACCCAGCTCATGGGGACAAAACAGTTTGGCCCCATTTCATCTCTTCAGAGCAGTTCAGCCAACTTTTATCAGCACATCCCCACATACCCTGCAGACCCTCACACAGCCCTGAAACCACCAGTGCCCTGTGGGCGCCTGCCGGGACACTGGCTGTCCGGCTAGCTGTGTATTCACCAGGGCCTGCACCCGCCCGGACGGGAGAGGAATGGTGGAGACTGCTCGTGGGCGCGCTGGAAGGCAGGAAGGAGGCGGAGGGGCTTCTCATGGTACAGGGTTTATCGGGGCGCCAAGGTCGCGCAGAGAAGCCCCGAAGGGCTGTTACCCAGGAATTTTATGCCTTACAGAGTGGGAGGGGAGAATACAAAACACCCAAAGGTGCAGGGATGTACGGTTTGAATTCTCGCGGACAAGGGTTACAGAACCAATGGGGAGCATTGTGGGAGGGGAGGAATACCATGGGAGGAGAGAGATCTCTCTTGAGGGAGAAGCCAAACACAGGGAAAAAGGGGGGAGATGGCAGTGGCCAATTATGGGGGTATGCTGGCCATGGAAGGGGCCATAACGCACTGCAACAGGCACCCACAGGCCCAGTCAGCCTCCTAAGCCTCTGGATCTGCTCCAGGCCTTCAACTGCCCAGGCACTGGATGGAGGAGGGACCCTCACCCACCCTCCACTGCTCCTGCCTGGGATGGACCCACACCTGTCTTCCATAGCTCATCTCTGCCCCTTCTGCTCCTGGCATGGCCGAGCCTGGCACACACAGCATGCCCAGCCCAGGCCAGGCGCTGTGGGAAACCCGGCTGCAGTGACCGCTGCCCTCAGGCCGGAGCTGCCCAGTCCACCTCACGGACTGGACCACTGGAGCACTAGACAGTGCCCAATAAACACTTGTGTGGAGCCAGCTGGTGGTTCTGTTGTGCTGGGGATTTTCTTTCTTTGCTTTGGGGCTTTGTGGTTTATTTATTTTCATTTGTTGGTTTGGTTGGTACATTTTGGGTTTTTTTAAAACATAGCCCTGTGTACTGACTTACACATCAAACAGCTAAAAATGCCCGCCTCTGGGTTTGTATCTTCTGCTTCCCATGGCACTTTAGTAAGTTTCAGTGTTTCTAGTCTAGATCAAGGTTTTCATAAGTTTTGCTTGTTGGTTTGAAAGGGTGTTGTTGCAGGTTTTTTTGTTTGGTTCTTGTGGCTTTTTGTTTTTGCTTTTTTATGCCCTTGATGCAGAAAATACTCAGCAAGTTTTGAAACGTCATTAATACACAATATGGGTAAATTAAATTTATCGTTTGCCTAACAGAACACTACATTGCAAACTAAAATTGCACCTACTTCCATTTTATTTAGAATGAAGGAAACAGATCCTTTGTTGTCAGCTTTCAACTATAAGGGTTACAGTAAAGCAGATGATCCACATTTAAGACTGGAGTAATTCAGAAGGTCAGAGTCAATAGAATCTTTTTAATTGAGTAATCTGTAATTTTCAAACAGAAATTTACTAACAAAAGGAAATTCAAATTAAATGCAACATAAAGCCTACATGTAACTAAGTCCAGAGTTGAAAAGTGATCTCCAGATTGATATTTTCAACCTCAAATTGTCCAATCAAACTGTTGATCTTCAAAACAGGGACTATTCCTGAAGCATGAACAGAAAAGCTCCTGAAAGCAGCACTAGCAAGGAAGGAATCACATGTAAGCAGAAGCAGTTTATTCATTGTGTGCTTTAATAAAGTCAGAGTCAATAAAAACCTCTAAGGCCAGCAAGATGAAACATGTTGCAAAAAAAAAAACAAACTCTGCACAAAGCTGAGGACTTAAGGAAGGACTCTCTAGCAATAAGCAAATATTATCTAGGAGTTGCACATGAAAGCATGCAAGACACACCCAGCACTCCAGCAAGACAGCACAGAGTATTCCGGCATGAGAAGATTTTTGCCAGGCCCAATTTACTTCATAAAAGAATACTTGGGCTGCCAGGTTCCCAGCTGTCTGCATTACTGTGGATTTCAGATTATTTTTATGTTACAAGAAGGATAGGAAAACACAGAGGAAATTTAACTTATTCACCAGAACACAGAGAAAAGGCTGAGTGGCTGACAGGCTCCTGGCTTATTTTATAAACATCCCTTGAGAATATTCTGCTTACAGATGTGTTTCAAAAGAACAGCAGTAGGTGGTAAACAAACACCATACACTTTTCACCAAGGAGCTTCAGTCATCTCTTCCTGATCTTAAGCTATCAGATATGCAACAATCCACTGCTAAAACATCACTTCTTGAAATGCATTTTCAAAATACAATAAAGAGTATGCATGCACACAGAAGATACTTGGACATTAGCATTTCATGAAATAGGACTGTCTTTGCAGAAATACAGAATCTGTTTTTCTTCAGCAACAAAATGCTACATGAAAAGCTACAAAAAATATTTTATTCTCTAGATCGAATTTTAATGAATTTTAGTTTTTCAGTGACAGAGAAAAATGTTCTGTTCTTTTTTCCACCAGCCAATCAGACATATTAAAACCAAAGAATGCCATTACAGAGTAATATAATTTTCTGCTTGAGATAGCACTTAAAATGTTAACCAATTGCCTGTGTGTTTAAGCCAGAAACTTGTTTGATCAAATTATACTTTCTAGTCTCTACCTGAGGGAATTAAGGCAAGCAGACTTCACTTCACTTTGATCCAACAGTTAATCAACTTCACCTAGCAAAAATTTCCCATTTAATTTGAATTTTTCTGGGTTCAGCTTTCAGACATCTATGCTTATTTAGATGAAATAGGTATTTTTCTAGAATAATTTCCTTCAAGCAAAGGTACCACAACATATACACCAAGGTACTGCTTAATCCTTTTGACCACCCAAACATATCCTTAAATCAATCACCGAAGAACAGGCTTCAAATAAATCATGGTTCTTTTATTTCTCCTGCCTCCCCTCAGTATCCTATTGCAGATTTGGATTGAGCACAAAGCATTCCAGTACTGTCAAACTGTGCACAAAGACACAGGGTCATCCCTAACTGATGTTCTCCCCTATTCACCTTTTCAAGGTTCAGACTGGACATCCTGCACTGCAGCACACTTGGAGATCATACCAAGTCACTAATCCATTACCAAGACCACTGAATTACCACTATCCAAGATACAGCTCTCAATTCAGTGTCCACAGAATCAGTACTGTACAGGATACAGCTCGTGATTCACTAACCATGGGTTAGTCCACCTTCAATATCTGACCTTGCCAGCAGCATAAAAAACCAGTTATTTGAACAGACATGGGTCACTACATGATGTCAAATGCTCTAGAATGCTTTCCTTTCTTCTCAACTGTTCATTATGCTGCTTGTCCCTCATGTAGATAAATAATTATGCATGTGCTTGAGGATTAGTCCAAACTACAAAATGCCCTGGAGTGGGGAAACACATCAACTTTAAGAAGGTGTACTTCAGTTTAGTACCAGAATCAAGGTTGCTCTCCACAGATCTGATGCTCTGTGCTTCTGTGCCTCGATTGCTTCCAATACCTAAACTTACTCAAAACTAGGAGGTTACCTCTGCTCTTCCCAGCAGCCAGCAGCAATTGAACATAGTAAGATTTAAAGTTCCTTCCCACATAAGAGGCACTACTCTGATCCTAGCTGTAGGCAGTCCATCTGAGGATAATAGCTTAGCAATATAACCCTCCTCTCCAGTCCTCAGCCATTTTCCATCTACCTCTGAGGAAAGCCCTGCTCACTTTTCCCCTCGTTTCTGTACCTCATAAGTTCTTAGAGCCGTTCCACATGCTGCCTTGACTCCCTTATATTTGTTGTCATACACTTCCCTCCAAGTTCTGTAACAGTATGGAAAGACATGAGACTGCCTACTGTAATATGCTCCCTATTATCAAAAAAATTCATTTGAAAAACATACCACCCGCATAATCAAAGAGCAACTCTGCAAGCCAGGGATCCTGTTGAACAGATGGCTGAATGTGATGCTGGATAATTCAAATTAATCTCCTCACTTGTTTACTGAACAAAGTCAGAGAGATACAAGCTCAAAGTTGGATATATGGAGCCAGCTGAGAAGGCAGAAATAGAAAAAAAAATTGAGGGAAATTTGAGCACTTGTGGTGTTAATCCAGCAAAGCAATTGTAGAAACCTATATACTTATACATAAAACACTGTCATTAGCAATGCAAAACGCATGTAACAGCCTGTCACTATTTACAAAGAAAATAAAAAAAGAGAACACTGCTCCCTTATTCGCAAGTGCTGAAGTATCAAAATAGTACCATAACTTGATTAACTTCTGGTAAAGCCTAAGAATTACTGCAAGACAATATTACCTCAGTACTATGGTCACAAGCACCTCGAGCTGCTTCCCTGAGCCTGCGTCCATCAGTTTTAACTATCATTTGAGCTTACTGTGCAAAACAGCAATGCGCCAACACCATCTAAAGCAACAGCCTGTACTTTTTCATAATACAGTTAAACGAACATGCTCCTTGCAAAAGCTCTCTGTGAAGTACGAGAGGGTACAAATAAGATCCTGTGATCTGTTGCATTTAAGTCTGTGGTCAATGCAGGAGAATTAAATCCATGACCTTTAACACAAACACTGCTTTTTCCCTGATACAAAAATGTCAGTCAGTTGCATCAAAGAGAAAACCAACATTTTTCAATATTTCAATATAACAGTATTTCCAGTAGGTGTTCAGCACTTGGAAGAAGCACCTGATAGATCTTAAAAGTTCCTGCATGACAAAGTCTTCAACTGTGGGATCTACTGTGCTTTTTCCAAAGTTCTAACCCAGTAAGTTTATATTGTCGATTGTGCTTCAAAAGAACTGTTAATTTATTTTGCATTCAGACACCTGGGTTTTCATACTAATTGGCCCAAATTTACTGCAAAACCTGAAGATTACAGAAAGAGTTTGGTAGGTAGAAATTTGAACTCATATTCAATACCAAGAAAAACTCCTGATGAGAGAACTTTTCACACTCAAAAGAACTTCTCCGTACAAAAATTCATGATCTGAGTACTATGCATTAAGGGCTGCTGTGTTGATTTGAAAAAGCATTGTTGCTTTTTCCCTTCTCAGCTATAAAATAGACTAGCTCCAAGGATCTATCATAGAGTCTACAATAGATGAGAACAGACCAGCTTTGATCTCCTATAAATCTCTTTCCTGGTTTCCATGCACACCTTATTGCATTCCTATGGCCAAGCTCTGACAAGGACAGCAGTAGAATTATTGTGCCAAATAATAAATCCCTTTACAAGGGAAATGAAGTGAAATGTACAGTACAAGGGACTGAATTATTCAGCAATGCACTTGGCACTAGAGATGGGGAACTGCCACTTTTCATTAACATCATCAACCTTATCTGTCTACGTAGTTTCAGGCCATGCAGTACAGAGGTACCAGTCACTTAAACCAAATGGGTCACATACATCATCTTTATTTCCTCCACATTGCTAACTCCCACCCTTTTGGGTTATCTCAGCAATCTGAACCACTCAACAAACTCTAGCCCAGAAGCAGGTAGCTGTATTAAATCCTAGCCTAGATAACTCTGCCCATTCCAGAATGCCCTAAAAATCCAACAAGACTTCAGAGTAACCCAAGGACCTTATGTATCTCGATAGTAACCACAAAGCTCTGTAAGACTTCATATCCTTAGACCCGGGTCTGAGGAACCACAGCCCAATTTGAACAATTTTTTTTTTTTTTTTTTCCTAGAAGATTCTTTGCTAGTTTCAGCTAGGATAGAGTTAATTTTCTTCTTCAGTGTCTGGTGTGGGGCTGTGTTTTGGCTTTGTGCAGAGGACAAGTTTAATAATACAGAGATGTTTTTGTTATTGCTGAGCAGGGCTTGCACAGAGCCAATCCCCTCATCTCAGGGTCACAAAATACTCTACAAGCATTTAAATACTAAGACAACCAACACTACTTTGTTGCAGTGGCTCAGTCCACTGGCAGGCCACAGGACATCAAGTGGGTGGATTTACCCGCCCATGACAGTGACTCTGAGGGGGACACAGAAGTTTGAGGGCTCTGCCCCTTAAGTGTCACTCTTACAAGCACCTCCACCCTTGTTCCACAGACATCTCTGCTNTGTTCCAGAGACATCTTTGCTCCCGTGTTTTTCATTGGTTAACTTACTTATGTTTATTCATAAGCTCTGTTAAATATGTAATTTTATTCTGGAAAGTTCTCTGAAGTTATGATCTTCATTGGTTAATTCAAATAAGTTCCTCCCCTTGTTACCTGTTATTGGTTCCCTGTCACCCTTTGTCATTTCCCTATTGTTTTTTCCCTCAGATCCACCCCTAAATTTTTTCCATGTATAAAAACCACCTGCAACCTCTCTCCCTTGCCTCTCCTCGTTGCTTCTACCCGGGGTCCATAAACCGGGCACTGTCGCAACAAGAGGTCCTTGTCTCCTCCTTTGCCTCCACGTGTTGCTAAGCCACATCATCGCCTGCAGCCTGCTCCCTTGAGAGCTGGGGGCAGAGAACTCCCGCAGGAGTCTGCTCCCACTCACTTCCCACGGAGCGGTTCTCCGGCCGGGACACTGACGGAAGTCGCCTGCCAGGCCTCCGGGCAGCCGAGTGGTCAGTGCGACACTATGTTGATAAGGATCATGAAATGCATAGGGAATCATCATATATGTGCAGATGGTTTTAGTATATCTTCCAATCGGAAAGAATAAAAACCACTATTCTTTGGGAAAAAAAACCAAAAAAAACCCAAAAAAACCCAAAAAAACCCAAAAAAAACCCAAAAAAACCCAAAAAAAACCCAAAAAACCCCAAAAAAACACCTAAGACCCAGACATTTCCTTGAAAAGTTTATTCACACACACAAAAACCCCCCAATTTTGCTTTATTTGAAGGGAGGCATGAAATCCAGGTGTCTGAATTCTAAACTGTACCCATGTTCTTGTCCACTGTAGAGTGTTTTAATGTCTTCAGAATTTGGATCAAATGAGTACTGATACTCAAAAGTTACTTGAATTTTTCTGGGCTTTGGGATGTTAGTAATTTTTTCTTCCTCAGCGTAAGAGCTTGGAAAGTTTGTAAGTAGTTGTATAAAAATCAAAACTAGTATTTCGCCAGAAAACACTTGTTGAAATATTAAACTTTTTAACTGCTACAAAGCACCAGTCTGATTATTAATCATATTTTTCCATTTGGCCATCACTGCGTGTCAGCCAGAAGCAGGATTTAGAGCAGGATTACTGAGAAAACTGGGTATATCAGCATTGTTATGAAGAGCTGTAATTTCATAACTGGACAAACAATCCTTCAACTTTGCTATTTTCTGTTGCCTTCTAATTTGTGTGTTCACAGAGTTCAAAAAGCTTGACTAACAAAACCAGCATTTTACCAGTTGGCAATGCTTCTGCACATCTAAAATTAAAACCCAAAGACCTTTGTTGATAGATTATTTTGGCCATCATCACAACAACCACCACAGAACCAGCGTCTTTCTCCTTCTGACCTTAAAAGACTACCGAGTTCAAAATTACAGTAATAACTTTCATTTACTAAACATCTACACACAAAGTACACATCTCATAGCTTTATAGTACAGCTTGATTACACAGTTCATCTAGTAAAATTCACTTGAGAATCAGCCAACCATACTAAAGAATCTAAGCAAATTTACATGCACTTTCAGTCATGCTTGAATAGCCACTACATCAACATGAAATCTACTCCTAAAATCAAGCAAGCCAACCACCACCCAGTTACCTATGCATCTATCTCCCCTTCTGCCGTGAGGAAAGCAAGTGGGGTGGCCAGTTGAGGCCACACAGGCCACTTTAGAGAGGAAAACATCATCCCAAAAGCCTTGCAGTATGCTATATATTGGACTCATTCATACAGCTCTCTGCATGATTCCCAGACCCAGGTAACTGTTTGCAAAAGCAGACAAATGGAGTCCGGACCCACAGAATCCAAACAGGCTGCTGAGCCTTATTGCTCTTTGGAAACAACTAACTGGTTTTTAGTATAGGGCTTTAACCAAGCCTGGCAGAATTTAAGAAAGGTTTGGACAACACTCAGAGGTATAAGATGTGACTCTTGGGCGTGGTCCTGTGCAGGGACACGAGATGAACTTGATTCTTGTGGGTCCCTTCCAACTCAGCATATTCTGTGATTACCAATCATTGCTCAGTGTTTTTTAGGCATGAAATTAAGTGAGAAGAACCACTGCCTTGGCATGCAGCACTTCAGTAGGAGAAGTGTCCCACACATGACCACCACACCCACCTGTGCGTGGGTACCAAACATGTACTGCCAGCACGGGCACACAAGTTGACCAAATACACATATTTGAGTCTCAGACAGAATCCTTCTGGAACCAAGCAATAGACTGGGTCTAGATCTGTGGTTGACTTCTCACCAGTGCTCCTGCAATTCATATACTTTGAAGTTGATCAATATAAACACACTGACTGCACACTAAAATATAAACTCTAACAATGATTGGTTTTTAAGCGTAAGTCAGAATACCAAATAAGTCACTTAATTGGAAACAATAGTATTGAAAAAAAAAGTTTAAAAGGCTAAAGATCCCATTCTTTGGCCATATACAGTATTTGAGGTACCTTTTTGAGGAGTTTAATGTTAAATATTACATAACAGAACTTTTCTGTAAAGATAAAGCCAGTTAGTTTCAAGAAAAACAGATTATCGAAGTTTAACTTCCAAGATATAAAGCAAAAGTAAGATATTTCAAAAGTTATTTATCCTATTCTGCTGTACTTACCTTATATTGAAACAGATGTTTATTTTGCCTAGACAGTATTTAGTTTGCTGGAGTCAAAACTGTGATCAGTGTTTTTCCAAAATGAACCATGTTTATTTGGGTTGGCAGCAGGGAGAGCTTTTTTTCTGAGTCACATCCATGCCCTGCCACCTGTGGCAAGAAGCTTGTTTTGCAACAGAACAGTGCTAAATTGTGGATGAGTGCTGGAAAATTTAATTAAAACTCACTTCAAAACCAACACATCGTGTAAGCATCTCAGGAAATCTATAGGTTCATCATTAAATTCATTAGCAAGTTTATAAAATCCAAAACCAAAAAATCTGTTCAAATATGCATGAACACACACAGAGAAAGCAACCACCCCCAGTAATTCAAATTCTCTTGGACCTCGTGCATTGTGGTGAGGCCCCCGGAGTAAGGCAAACACGAACGACCATCTGTTATTTTTGTCTGCAAAGCAGCGACTTCCCCCCTGATGAATCTTTGATAGCAGCCAAGCAATGGCAGCGACTGCTGTGGCAGGAACTGACAGCCAGCAGCCCCAGCCTCCATTTCTCTTTTTACTCAACCTGCATGTTAAATGGCTGCTTCAAACCCAGGAGTAGCTCTTTACATATTAAAACCAAATATGCCTTTTCTGCACTTTCATTTAAATTACAGCAAATGAAGAGAAGTGTCAGGGAGCAAGCGAAGGGAAAAAAGAAAGGGGAAAGAATTGGAGAATGAAGAACCCCTCAGGGAGCATTCATGGTGCCAAAGAGATACTCATTTTCAAGCACCATCTGTCAAGAGCTACTTGGAGCTTTTTCTCTCTTTATCTTAATACCCTCCCCCAGGTTTTACCATCTCACTTGCTATATACCAAGTGGCAAAAACCTCTGTATCTCACAGAAAAACTGACTGGCCTTCCACTATTGGAGGGCCAAAAATTCTTCTCCAGGACAGATTGAACTATGGTGAAACTCAACATTAAGCTCCTCTTAGGTGTGCCTTGGATGCAGGAGACAGTGTCTGCAACTGACTTCTAGGGTTTTAGCACTGCTAAAGTACCAGTTTCAAGCCAGGAAACAAGTCTGAGATTTGCCCTGAAAGTGTAGATTAATCTGGCAGCTCAATTACAGCCCCCATCCCAGACAGCTGCTGGGCAGCAGCGCTGAACCAACCTCTGTGGCAGTGCAGTTGCAAAATAGAGGAAATCAAGTTAACTTGTTCTGCACCATTGTAACACCTTGACACCTTCCCCATCGTATTTAAATCCACATATTATCCAAGTTTTCGCTCACAGCAATTTAGCAGCAGAGACAAGAAAATGATTCCTAAGTCATAGGTAAACAAATACCTTCAAAGCTTCACAGTAGAAGTTTGTGTAGAAAATTTAAAGTGGAATGCAAGTACATAGATTAATGACTTATTAGAATTGGTATGTATATCTAAATAATCTTTGAAAAATCAATGGCAAACGTAATAATTATGAGAGATTGCAGGCTGTTGGCCCTCAGGAACAATGCATTTATCAGCAGTGATGGGAACAGCAAGTCCAGCATGGTTTTAAACCAGGAAATCCAGTATTGCCAGAAGGGCTACCTGTGGTAATGGTGCATTTTGCCCAAAAATCTGGGCCCCTTCCACTTGATTTTTTTCAGTCTTTGATCAGCTCCAGGGAATGTTTTGAAATGTTTTTACAGACAGAAACAGGGACAGAACCATTTGTGGCTAACAAGCAGTTCAGCAACTAGTTTTCCATGAAGATACAGTATATATACCAGTTCTGGAGTTGAATTCGTGTTCTTTCTATATGCCAGGCAAGGTCTTAGGCACTAGACTACATCTTTCAGCTTTTCTTTGTGTAAGATTACAGAACTACTTAACACAATTAGGGTTGACAAAAAAGTTCCTTCCTCAGGCTTCCAATAATGTGACTCAAAGAGCAGAGCTTGAACCTCCAACCCGGAGCAGTGGCCCTAACAGGTACGGATATGGAGAGGGGTACAAGAGGGGCCATTCTCCCTTACATTCTCATTCCAATTCTATTGAGAATATGCATCAGAAATAGCATATGTAACTGAAAAGGTTCGTATTTGTTAAGTGAGCCACAGGTGCATAAAAAGATTTCCCTGTCAGGTTTGATTGGAAGATCCCACATTTCAAAACCATCAATCCAAATCAAGATCAAAGATTCCCTAAACTAATTTTGACAACATTGTGGTTCAATTTGTCAGCTTACATTTCAGCTTTTAAGATGCACTTTTTTTGTTGTTTTTATTATGAAATGTTAGAATCAGAAAGCTTATGTTTACCTAAAAAGTTCAGACTCCCAGCTTTTTTTAGTCACAAAATAAAGCCAGAACTGTTGGTAGCAGTAAGCATCAAACCTGACATTTCAGAGGCAAGAGTGAACTTCAGCTACCAACTATTTTGTCATTTCCTATTTCACCAATTCATTTTCTCGGGCATTACAGACTTCTGGTCCTTTAGAAATAATACTATCCTTTTCACAAAGGATTTATTCCTCCTGCAGCATTGTTGTATACAACGGCAACACAAAGAAGTGCAACAAATAATTTACTTTGCTCTACTATTCACCTTATAATTTTCTTTGCTTAGTGAATCAGAACAACCTGTGGGAATGAGCCAGGATGCCAGGTCAGCAAGATGCTGAATAAGATACTGAAATACACAGATTTTTAAGCATCAGAATTCTCTTGCCAGCTTCTATGAGATCATGAGGTCTGTGGTGATGGGTATGCTCTGTGCTGGGACCCACACAATTCCCAGAGCACTGTTAGATTCATAAACTATTTTCCACCAGAGCCAATCATAAGAAGCAGAGACTTACTTCCAAAGCAAGTGTTTCTAAGAAATTCTGAAGGTAAAAATGGTTACCTGTTACACCTAGTGGGAAATAGAAGAAGTCTTCAACTATTTTTAGCAGCAGTGTAATTGCATAGTCAGGAGCTTGATGCATTGTGGGAAATAGTCAAAATAAGTAATACCAATTGGAAATTAGACAACACTTGTTACTTCTACTTTTCTGCCATCCCCCACACTTGACAGCAAGTTATTAAATTACTTTGAATTTAATAACTGAAAATAAATCCAATTATTGGGCATTTTTTATTCTAACACCCCACCATTCCTAAATAGGTTTCCTTATTTATAACCCATTTTCTTTTTTTTTTTTCCTGGCTCAGGAGCTTTCTTATCTTTTTATTGATAATTTTTTTCCTCCAGTTCCTATGTTCTCCATTGTGCTGTGTTTGTTGTTGATGATGGCTCGCACTCCGTTCTGTTTCCCAGTTATAGCATGTTGGCTTTACCTCACTCTATGAAACCTGACCCAACCTTCATCTCCACTTGCTTTAACTTGGTAGTGGGTTATTTTCCGTACAAGGCTTGTGACTGAAGATACAGGATTATCAGTCTCTCAACTGCTTCTTGAAACAAAAACACCTACTTAGTGCTATTTGACAGAGAGGGAGAAGAAGTAAAACAATCAGTGGAATTATTCAAATAGATGAGCAAACACATGCTAGCAATTGTTGTGGTGTGGTTATTGGTTTTCATGTTTAAATGTTATTTGTTCTCCAATGGTTTGTCCCTTGTTCCCCCTGCTATGCAGTTGGTTCACCCCCAGCCTTGTACCCCGCCTTTCCTTTGTCAATCAGTTGGTTGTATGCCTTCTCCAGAGGTTTGTGCCACCCTTCCTTCCAGAATTTTCCTTGTTACTCGGTGCCCCATTGGCCTGTTCAAATTATCCTACCCCCTTCTCCCTATCGGATGAGCCCCTGTGTTATCAATCCTTCCACGCTGCACTGTTATTGGTCACTTTGTCTGTACCTCCCCTCAAACCTCCCCCCGTTAAAAACCCATGCACACCCAGCTATCCCTGACTTTGTCCCTGGACCCTCCTAGGAAATAAAACCTCCCGGGAACCCACAGGAAGTCCGCCCCTCTTCCCTCGCCCGCGTCTTTTGCCCCCTGGCTCTCACAATCGCTGCCCGTCGGCAGAGCGCAGCCGTGCTCTGCCGTTCGGAGGTCCAGCACTGGGACACCTGCTGCTGGTGCAGCTAAGGGTCCTAGGGTCCGGGCTGACCCTTGAGCCACGCCAAGAAATCCAGTTGTTCTGCTTCCCAACCACTGTTCTCACTACGGGGTGTTGCATTTGAAAGTCTTCAGAGTTGCTCCTGATGTACTCTAGTTTAAAAAGTACCATTAATCTAACATATTCCTTCCTCCAAAAGGCACAACCAGGGAATCCAATCACAGTTCATGTTTGAGAGAATGTCTGGAGAAGATATATAATACAGGAATTTGAAGAAAAATCTCCATCTTTATGCACATTTCGCCTCCAATATTTCTCAATCCTGACATCATCTTGTGGAAAATCCTAGCAAAATCTCCTCCTAATTATACAGACTGGGGTTAATTTAATTAAAAATATAGTTACTAACAGCTCAAATGAGTTCATATGAACATCATTCATATGTGTGCATATGTATATTTGAGTATGTAATACACGTTATATACAGAAACATTTTTCACACAGAACAGCAGGCTGGATGATAAAAACACCGTTTAATCACATACCATCTCCAAAGCTCTTGGAATCACTGCATTTCAAAGTATGTTGTGGGGTTTTTTTTCCTTACATTCTGTCTTTCACAGGTACATAACTAAGTTTCTCTCTCCTCCTGTTAGAACATGGATACATCAATACCCTAATAAGATATGGGACCCTCAACCTTTGGGGTTTAATAAAGACTGTACACAGTCTGTCCCTGCTTTTGAATCTGTACAAGAAAAACAGGCCTGAAAGAGAATTTGCAAACTATTCATTTAAGAACTGAGTTGCAGAATCAGACTGGTACTCTCTCCAATCACTCTAAGAGGGTTTTTGTTCCTCCCCAGCATACTTATTTTGCCCCAAAGCACAAAGAGTCCTAATTTCTAGGAGATACTAATTTTGTTTTCATTGTGCAATAATAAAATACAACTTACACAAGTGCTATTTACAGTAAGCATTCAAATTAGGTTTAATTCCCTGGACATTTCACCTCTGTGCTGGGATCTGAAATTACAGGCAAGATACGCTGTGTGTCTGCACCCACCTCCTTGTCTTACTCCACCTTAACAAGTTCATTTTTTTTGTAGCTTAAGCATCCCACATCTGGTAGGGAAACAAAGTACTATCCATCAATGGAAAAATATTTTACTAGAAGTTCAGTTGGTAGCAAATTTCTCAAGTACTAAAAACAATAACCATAAATAAAGTGATCATAAATAATCCTCATGCAATTACCATACCTGGTAAATGGCCAAACCCTTGCAAGAAGTTCCACAGTCACTTATAAAATCCTCTTACTGGTAGCATTGTTTTATATCATCCATTCAACAAGTGACAGAACAAAAGGAAATGGCCTCAAGTCTCATCAGGGGAGTTTTAGATTGGATATTAGGGGGCATTTCTTCTCCAGAAGGGTTACCAAGCATTGGAACAGGCCCCTCCAGGGAAGTGGTAGAATCCCCATCCCTGGAGGTATTTAGAAAACATGCAGATGTGGCACTTAGCGACATGGTTTTGTGCTGAGCTAACAGCTGGGTTTGATCTTAAAGGTCTTCTCCGATCTAAATGCTTCCATAATTCACAAGACATTATTTACTACAGAAAATAATTCAGAAGGATTATGGACACATTTGCATTCATGTATCAGGTTTCAGAAGCATTCTCAGGTCAAAAAGATCTCAAGCAGTATGTATTGCTTACTCTCACAATACATCACAGGGACCAGGGAGCATCGCACCTTGTGTGCTTTTGCAAATGCAAATGTTTGTATTGCAAACTCCACAAATAACAGCATGTGTCAAAAACAGGAGCACAGTTTGGTGTGCTTTACCTCCACTCCTCCTATTCATTTTTTTCCCAAAGGTACACATTTTGCGACATAAAGAGAAAACTGCTGACAGGTGGCATTAGAACAACAGTCTCATAATTGAGGTTTAATATATCCCCACCAGTTTGGAATTTAATTGCCAGTAAAACAATACCATTATATTGCTACATACAATACCATCATGTTTTTCTGAAGTGACACTTGAGCCCAGTAGCAAGTTTCTGTTCTCCCAAAGAAAAACACTTTCTCCATTCAATTCTTACACAGGACTAAAAGTCCACGTACAGTTGTTCAGTTTTGACTGAGAGTGTAGCTCTCATCCCCAAAGGTTTCTCATAAAGTTACTGCCAGTGCCAGTAGGAAAATCCTCAAGACTTGTGTATTTGGTTGAAGCACTTTGATGTTTTAGCCATCTCTTATTAAAATGCAAAATGGTACAACCGACACATAAGCAATATTTTTACAAAAGAACCAAAAGTGAACCTGGAGTACAACATGCCAGCTCTGCTACAGTATTTCTGCTTGCAGTCCACAAGTCCAGGTGACAGCAATGGTCATGGCATCTCCTTCTGAGTTATCTAACAGTAAGCACGATAATCTGAAGTAGAAGAAAAGGGATGCTTGTTCTTATTCTATCTGTGGCTACTTTTAATTGGTTATATACATCCGTGAAAGGTACAAACAACCTTGTTTCAATGATAACAAAGACAAAGGCAATTGTCAACTTACTACCATTGGCTGGATTAACTTCCCTTGTTCAGCATAGTCATCCCTCAAAAGCATTGAGCATTTCCTCAAAACTCATGGACAGATGCTGCAAGCCTTCATAAAAAAAAACCCTACTTTTTTACTACTATGAGATTTTACTCACATTAATTTCACAGATAATCTGAAGCATTAGTAAGTGCTTGTAGGACTAGGTTTCATGTGTGTCCAATTTTACATATATTTATGTTTATTACTTAAATGTGTATGTATGTATGTGGATGCTGAAAAGTTCTCAGCACAGAGATCTCCCAGCTTTCTGCAGTATTCTGTGAGAACCTTGTCTTTCTCACACAAGCCATGAGAAACAATGAGACGGTTTTGTAAATGATCTATCTTAACACCTGCAGCTTGTTTTCCAAGTTTGTTATGGCTCTATAGGAAAATGTTTTGAAAAGGGTGTTGTAGGGTTTCACCGATCATGTCCGAGAGGTGGATGGTCAGGGACCAATGGCCCTACGCCACGCAAGTGAACTAAGAGATATAAAGCAGTCTGTAAAATAATTAAATAATCCCATTTCTTCCTGGATCAAGTCTATGTCGTTTGTCCATTGACCCCAGGACAACAGTGACATGTGTAGTCTGTCATTCAGACATACAAATGTAATGCTAATATTCGGTATGTATACATAAAACACTTTTTCTACCCACTGCTCAGTAGTCACCTCACAGCTGACTGCAGTAGTTATTTTAAGGTAGACAGAATACCATTACTTAAGGTATTTGGGTCAGAGAACAGAAGAAACAACAACATACGGTTGCCGAAGAAATATTACAGGCTGAGTACAAGTGGCTGAATTATCATGGATAGCTTTTCTACAAATTTACATATATTTTGGCTTGCTTTTCTGTTCAGAGATCTGCTAGTAACAAGAATTTGCTGAATAGTTTAGGCCTGCATCAGTAAGTTTGATCATCACAGCTTTCCTAGAATGGATCAGCTATGATTGCCTGAATAGTATTTACTTCGGGCTCTCAAGTACATAGTCTGAAAAGGACAATGCTTTCCCTGACTATGTCATGGTGAATGTATTACGTTTCAGCTGATCACTGAAAGATGTGTATAAATAGGTCTGATAAAGGTGTAAAGCATGAAATCGGTTCCAATCGCACATATTATTTTATAAGATTAAAACAAGAACAAACACATACGGACAAACACAGAACTAGATAAGCAACAAGTAAATCTGCATAACTAGATAAGCTCCAATCATATCCCCAAGTGATGGCACTACCTCACAGCCTGAAAGTTTGACTTTTGAAAAGGCAGATTCACTCATCCCTTATTCCCTGGGCTTGTAATTTGGCCTCAGCCATAACAGCAGCTTGCCCTCAAAAGCCCCTGTGTCAGGACCTAACCTGGTGTGTGGGTGAGCTGTTAGATCCGAAGGTGAGGAATGGTGCAGGCTGGTGCCTGATGGGCAGAGCACAGCAAGCTAACAGCCCTTCTGAGGCTAAGGTGACCCACGACATACAAAACCTGGCACCTGGTTCTTCAACTGAGGCCAATCCTGACAATGGTAATTACAATAATTACAGAAGAGAGAGAAACAAAAATCCAAGATGACCAAAGGCCTTGTACTTGAATGATACCAACGGTAGCAGCAGATATGCCTTGAACAAATGACATATTCACTCAGAAGTCATATTCAGTTATTTCCCAAAGGGGAGGTCAAAGAGAAATTACAGGAAAGACTAATGACAGTTTGAAGGAGGGAGGAAGCTTCAGGATGTCAAATAGAAGGTAATGGAGCAGGAAGGCCAAATGACAGTGGCATCAAAGACTGGGAGACAAAAGGGCTTAGTCAAGTCCAGAAAAACTGAAGAATAGAATACCTGAACACCTGCCAGTATTTGAAATTCTTCTGCTCCCTTTTGATGCCTGGCAAAATGTGTATGTAGGAAGCATGCATAAAATTGGATGAGGCAGGTAGCATTGCTAACACAGGGGAAAAAAAAAAAAAAGAAAAAAAATTCAAGAAATGAAGGTTTAACTTTAAAACTGGAAGATGAAACTGTTCTGGTCAAGACAGTATTTCCACATCCCTCCATATGAAAACCAAACATTTCAGGTACGTTTAATACACACTGCAATAGGATGTCATGTTCAGGTTTCATGCAATAGTGAACCATGACCTTGATAGTAGGTTCTTCTCATTCACCCTTGTGCCAGAGCTGCCAAGTCTTACTAACTTCATGAAGCTAACAAGGAAATAAAAAGTATCTCTGACAAGCAAAGCACTTTCAGGGTGAGAGAAGTCTGGATACCTAATCTAAGACTTGTGTTTTCAAACAATACTGGACAATTCAAAGGTTAATCACCAGACAAGATATTTCAAAATGGCACCTAATGGGTGGAGTTTCAATTCTGAGCACTTTACATGGAACGATTTAGCTATATGGCCCCTCCCGAATCTCATTTGGGATTAAAATCACGGTTTCTCCTATTTATGTGGAAAAGGAAGGAAACTCAGCTATCTTCACAGTCAAGAGTTTTTAAAAAAATTTTAGTACATATGGGAGAGTACTATGTTAATTAAGCAGTTTAGCATAGTTATTTCCCAGCAAGAGAACTGATTTTAACAGCACACCACAAAAACTGAATGGCAACGAGATAGGAGCACCTTAGTTCACATTATTTCTGCAGACAGGACTTCAGCCTAGCTGGAGAAAAAAAAGAATTGTAAACATTTTAAGTCATACAAATGACTTGAAAATTGTGGCCGTTATCATCTGCACAGGTACTGACCTGTCAACCCCAACCATCACAGAAAGGGCTTTGACCAATTGTTTCATAAAATCACTTGAATAAAGGGTGTTATTAGAGATTTCCTTCTCATCCTCAAAAATGCAGTCCCCATGCATCGACTGAAGAAAACTGCCATGCAATGTCTTACTGCAAGGATACCAGCAAACATTAACTGGTAGTCCAGGCAAAAGCTAAGAGCTACAAACATCTTTGAACTCCAAGCATGTAGATTATACATAGCTTGGAATCAGAACAACACAGAGCTTATTTGCTGTTTGATTTCAATGAAAATGTACATAAAATAAAAGCCTTGTAATTTAAACCAAGATTTTTCTCCTCTTCAAAGTTATGTTTATCCATCTTGCATGACATCTAACATTCTTGATTCTAAGTATGTTTTAAGTCTCTTTTCCATGCATAAATAATAAAATTCAAACGAATCTGTTAAAACCTAGTAAGTCATTCTGGTGATAGTAGATCAGTGCACTAGTCCTAAATGCCTGCAGTCCCATCTTATCTCTCCCTTCTTACTAACACAACTGTTCTTTTAGCAAAACCTGGAAGTGAACTGTACTATCATTGTTAATATGAATCTGTCTCAGTTAAGCAAGGACATCACTTCAAATAGATACAGTTATACTAGACCTAAATGGCATGTCCTCCTGATACCAGCTGGTTGGCCTCTGTCATCATCCTTCAGAGACACACCTTGAGACATTTTTATGTGAGTAATAAATGTTATCTTCTGCCTCACAATTTAATTGATTTCAGGCCTGAAGGAATGTATTTTTTAAAGTTAACATAATGTCAATTTTTTTTCAGTGTTCTAAGAAGAGGAAAATAGGTAATCTGCTTGAGTATTTAATTTTCATTCTAAGTTTCCATGGCTCAGCTAAGGTGATGCAAAAGTAAAACTATTGAACATGGAAATTTTTAAAAATAAAACGGAATAAAAGATCTGAAATAAAACATTTTGTGAAGCAGATATTGTTTTGATCAATATTCACCCAGAGTAGCACACATTGAAATGCAGTATGGACAGGTGCCCTGTTTAACATATACTATCCTGCTTCAGCACAGCTAAGCATCACAGGTATTTCTTTTTCCATTCTAAGTTCCTTCACAACCCTACTATCAAGAAAAAATCTCAAACTGTCATATGACAGCTTCCAAATATAAGATAGTCTGCACATTTTATGGTGATCTTAATTCCCCAAAAAAATGTTTCAAGACCCAAAAGAATTACTAGGACACATCTTGCTAACATCAATAATAAAGTACCTGCTCTTTATTTCAGAAATCACAAATCCATCATTTACAGTTGCAGAAGTCATTTCTATTCTGGCTTGCCTAAACATTAGACAGTCTTTGGGCAAAGCTAGAAAATATTGTGTAATAGCTGATTTTCCTATGGCTGATCTTCAAGGTTTTTTAAAATTGCATCTGGCTGCATTTCTGCCACCTTGACATAAAGCAGTCTGAAGGTATAATTTCTCATGAAAAACTTACAGCTTCTCTGTGAAAGTATGCTTTCCTTAGCAGTATTCTCATCTGAATATTCCAAACTCATGGATTAAGTGAAACACTATCTTGACCAGATACATCATTGCACAGTTCTAATATCAAATTATTTCATCTAAACACATTCACAGAACAGAAAATCCCTTTAAGCAATGCACATGTAAAACCAAAAGTGGATACTACAGCTGTGTCCTAGAGACTAGCATATGTGTAAACAATGACCTCAAATTAGAAAGACATGCCAATGAATTCTGCACTGTTTTCCCATTTACTGAAAGGAAGATTTGAAGCCTCCATAAAGTCCTCTTGAATATTTTTTGTCTTACAAAAACTTGCTCTTTAGGGAACAGGAAAATAAAGTTGCTAGATGTAAGCAGGAGCTTAACAGAGTTCAGGCAAATGACATTCTGGTCCTATTTCTCCTTGTGAAGTCAGTGGTAAAATTTCTACTGACTTCAGCAAGCAGAAGTGGACATCACCTCTTCTGAACTTATGTGCAATGGAGTTGACCATGAAGGAAGGATCCTTTTCCTGAAGGAAGCATCAATAAATCTCTACATAATCTAGTGCATGTCTTACCATGCACTTGAATTCAGAGTTTTACTTCCATTGTCACAACGCAGTTTGGATATTACAAGCAGAAGCGTCTAGACATTGGTATAAACACTTCTCCGTATGTGGGAAAAATCAGAATTTCATCATCAAGTGGGTTCATTCCTTGTTTACAAGTGCCCTCTTGTTAGGGGAACAGGTGCAACAGCAGCCAGGACACTATCAGTGGGCATCACTGAAGACTGTGGCACCAAGAAATTAATGCAGATAAACAGTGATGAGCAAAAATTGAGAAAATAAGGTAGTCCTGCAACCACCACATGAGCTCCTACAGCTCTCACTATTAATTGTCATTCGATTCCCCATAGTATTCTAAAACCTAGATGATCAGATAATAAGAGGTTGAGTGGTATGCATAACATCAGGCTGATTAAATTTGTTTACTGATAATTCTTTCAGGTTCCTATGAATATCATGTAATTTTCAAGGTTTATTTCAAACAAATTTTATGTAATGCATTATTGACAACATCTTCATGGACCATTTCTACAATGTCATTCAGGATAATTATTTCACAACAGATTTTCGGAGTCCCTGATTCCTGTTGGGATTCACTTTTGCATAAATTACAGAGCAGCCTATTTAATCAGTGTCTCTATTAGAGCCCTATGGCTTATTTTTAGGAAGAAGGAATGAGAGAATAGAAAGATTTTGGGAGAGGAAAGGGAAAGGAAAGAAATACTTGTAAGCCTAAGTATCTTTCTTAGTAATATTTTCTGAGGCAGCAAAGCTAAAGTCTGTCCTGCAGCATCTCTGCCTTTTTTAGAAATAAACATTGGCATTAATCTTTTGACTCCATTAAATATTAATGTTACCAAATCACATAATGAGGAGTTAAAAACAATTAACATTTACATCACAGTCTCCTTAAGGTTGTTCCAAAAAGTGAATTAGCCCCTCTATAATAATGCTAAAACAATAGTAAATCCAAGAATTATGACAAGAATTTCCTATTTTTTTTAACAGATACCCAGAGAGATAAAGACCGGACAGTCCCTTGACACCGAAACATGACAAATCCTTATGATTACAACATTTTTATATTTTTTAAGTAACATGCTGTAAGCGTTGAGCATCAGAACAGCATACCATACTTGCTGTTTACAAAAGTGAATTAAGAAGGCACACAAATATGGCCGTGTGATTTACCAATATATCAAAAATCCAAACATATCAATTCATTTTTCTAGTAGATTGAAAGCTGTCCTCCTATGTCTGCTCACCACAGACGGTTTAAAAAAGTTAAAAAACTAAACCTTTCTGACTGGTATCAATCTGCGTTTTCCTGAATAAGGACAAAAAGTATTTACCATGACCTATATGTGAGCATACATTTATTTTGTCTGAGCAAGGTAGTGTTTCAGTCAATACACTGAAAGGTGAGGGGAAAGAGTGATACCACCATTGCCTGGTGTGAACCAGTACTGTCATTCTCATGTTTCAAGTCTCCCTCACAGAGGCAGAGTGTGTTCCTGCTGCAGGGGAAGGGGCCCAAGTACAGCATGAACCTAAAAATAAACAAACAGCTTGAAGAGCAGATGGGGCAGTGATTCTCTCCACAGAGGATTTAGCAAAGAAATCATGACTAGCGCTGGGGACACGCAACAGGCAGCACAGGAAAGGACGCATCTCACTTCCCAGGATCAAATTGCACCCAAGATTCACCAGAAATACAATGCACAGGCAACTCCAGTTTTGGCGGGTAGAGCTTCAACTTGCAGTGTTTAGAGTCACTGAAGGCTGGATGCCAGAGTATCTCTAGGACCTTTACTCAGCATAGAGTTCATTTGCAAGGACTCAGAGTGGTACAGTTCTGTGTTGCATGTGTGACTGACTCCTTGAAGGTCCCATGCAGCAATCAATGAACAAGACAGTTTAATACATTACCCAAATGTATTTCCATTTGTGGAGGATGTGTCAAGAGCATGAACTGAGTTGTGTGAAGTTCTGCATCCTTCATGTCTCCCCCAACCAGTATCACTCATGCATATTCATAATACCTGATCAAGTGCAACGATGTTAATTTACATACATGAATAGTTACTCAAATTTAGAAACTACTGACTGATAATGCTTAAATGGCACGGAAAACCACCACCTTAAACTGTTCATAAAACTTCACTGTGTTGTGGTCTCTCCAGAACACACACACATTTTTCTTACCTAAGATACGATTTCCCCTGACCAACTGGATCACAGAGGTGGCATGGCTAAGGCTTGCTGGAGCATGCAACCTACAGCACAGAGGTCTGCCAGCAGCCCACTGGCAAATTAGAGTTACTAGTTGGTGGCAATCAGGGTCATCAGGGTTTGGCCTTCACAGGGTGCCTGGAAAGGCCTGCACCCATGCCTTGTTTTCCATGGAAAAAAGCTTTCACCATTTTGACATTGGGCCTCTCCAGCATCTTATTTTAAAAGGCAAAAGTAAATAAATTCTCTTTTACTCTTATATATGCATGTACAAAATCAAATAAATCTATAAACTGTTACAATTGCAAGACATTTGAGCCTGAGGCTACTAGCAGCTGGAGGCTCAAATGTTGTGAATCCTGCACTTACCCAGGTGCCAGACCTTTATTGTACCACTTTCTGATAAGACTGATTAAAGCTGACAGTGGCCAAATACAAGAGTCCCCACAGAAGACAAAGTATCCTACCATTCTACAGTAGCCATATTTGTACTTTTACTTGGCATGCATTACAGGAATTGAACAAAAAAGCCAGCATCTAACTCAACAATGGTTTTGAAAGGCCTTATATAGAACCTTGTGGTAGATGTTACAGTACACTCATTGGTACACGCAAGTTGGGTTTTGTTAAAGCAGAACTTTTGAAGTAATCCCACTGCAATATATTAATTTCTTCACTGCATGCACACTTAAAGCAACAAATTCAAGTCATTTGTTCTCATTAAATATACTATTCAATTATCATTCACCAAGAACAAAAGCTTCAAGAGTTCATTCTTTCTTTCTTTTTCCCAAACCAGCTTTAAGTTGGGGCTTGTTCTGTTCAGTTTTTTTCAGTTTGGTTTGGGGTTTTTTGTTGTTGCAGGTTCTTGTTTTTCCATAAGTCACCTAGATAATTAGGAAAAGTGTAAAGGTGGCTAGGTATCTATGATACAAGATGTTAGGACCTGGGAAATATCACCAATAGCAGCAGCTATGGGTCTATCTAGCACAGCAGTTCATGACCCAGCCTGTAAAATAAGCCCGCCTTTAAACTCTCTGGTGGATATAAATAGAAGCAGCTCTAGCGTGAAAAAAAAAGTTGGCCTTTCCTCTCCTTCACTACAAGTCTGGTACCAGAGCATATTGTTGTATGAACTCCATTTGCAAAAGATGAAGACCACTGGGCTTGAATACTTTGAAATTATTATAAAAATCTCATTTTAAAGCCTTTAAAAAGACATTTTTATTAAGACAATTATATGGATACTGCCTGGAAAATTCCAATAAAATACGTTTTCCCACATGCGCACACTTAAATTACTTTGGTAGATGTGAAATACCAAAAGACATTTGTTATCACAGTACAAAGTAGCATATGATCTTCATTTGTGTCCTACAGCAGATGGCAGATAAGCCAAACTACAGGAAAACAGAACCACACAGAGTCTGACAGTGCTGCGAGGGGTTTCTCTCATGCCTCACAGCAAACCTGTGAGCAGCAGCTGAGTGAGGCAGAGCCAAGGGACAGCAGAGGAGCCCCAAACAGCTGGTTAATGCACCATCTTCTCCATCCCAGGAGAGCAAAGGACACAGCAGCAGAAGCATCATGATGATAATTTACTGCCACAGCTTCAGGCACTGGTGTGTTCTGCTGCCACTACTTCAACACCAGCCTGCAGCTCGGAGGCACAAGCCAGCTGGAATGGGGCCTGGGGCAAGGTGAGGGGGCCCCACACATTCTATAGCATCTCTCTCATCAAAAAGAAAGCATACATTAAATTTCTAAGTTATCACCTTTCTTCTGCAACCCAGCCGGGGTTGTAGAAGGAAGCCTGGGATATTGTCTCCCACTGACCAATGGCTATGGGCAAACCCCACTATCTCAGATAGTTCCGTGTGTGAAGTGAGCACATGGCTCACACTCTGGGCACCAGTTGTGCCAACTCCCTCAACACATGGGCACACACACGCAGACCAACACCTGCAGCAGATGCCTCCTCAGACAAACCTAAGTACAGACTTGGTGCTGCCGCACAAACAGGAATTACAACCTAGAAAAAAGGAAGAAATACTTCCTGACAACCCAGTTTTTGGTCTTTGACATGCAAAAGACCACATGAAGGTCTGCTAACATGCAGCAGAGCTCATGGGGAGCAAAGGTCAAGACAAAATAAATGGGAATCAAACATCAGTGGACAAAAAGCAGTAAGCAGTCTTCAATACTTGCTTCCAAAAAGATAAGGCTTGATCAATCAGGCTCTTCTAGCAGGCGAGGCTGGCTGGCCTGTATCTTTCATTTGTATTATTAACAAGGATTAAAGTTCATTATTCCATGTGTTCTCCATCCTGGCAACTAGAGCAATGTTTGCCAAGAGCGGTATCAGCCAGCTCATCCTGCATCTTAATCCACAGCAAATACCTTTAAGGCCAGCCAAGGCTTTCAGAGTCATGGTCCCTTCCCCTGCTACACCTGAGTGAAAATCTAAACCAAATAAAAATGAAGTTATTCACCGATGAAGAATCCAACCAATTGCTCAGGCGCAACATTAGAAGTGCAGCAATCTTTATTTCATAGTTTACTTCATAGTAGAAGTCTTGGAAAGTCCTTGGCAAGAGAATATTTCAGTTCAGGTCATCAAGAAAAATATGATTCATTCAAATACAAAGTGACTATAGTGATTGCAAGAGTAAATTAAGTCCACAATATTCACAATTGCACTTGTATACTTGCAATTTCCTTCCATTTTTATTTCCAGCAGGTAAGGATCCTTTTTTGATACTCAGTATAAAAGTCTATAAAAGTTACTTAATTTTAGTAACAAAAAAGAAAACCAACAACAATTACAAAGAAATTACCACGAACTGTGAGAACAAACATTAGTGTTGATGATGGAGAGCTTTGGAAAAGACAACTCTGAGCAGACTCTCTCCCATGAAAGTAATGCCACAGAATAGAACTATACTAATCAAATCCCCTCCTCCTGAATGCCACTATTTGAATGGAGGCAGACATCTAAAAAGCTACAACAAAAAGAAACTCACTGTTCTCCCCACATTCACACATTCATTAGACGGTTTTAAAATGCAGTTTATGAATCTCTACCAACTTCTATTAGTCTCTGCAGGAATATAACAGTAATACCTCATAGAGGATAATTAGAAAACAGTACACACAAAAATATGATCTGTGCAAGCTTCAGTAACTGGAGACAAAGAAGGTGGGAGAAAGAATTCCTATTAACAATTTAGAAATAGCATGCTATGAAACAAGGTACCTTTCCCCCCAAATTACTTGAAAATGTACCACATTACTGTGTGGTGAGGCTTTGGTCACACGGGGACTCCAGAGGGGGCTTCTGTGTCTGACAGAGACAATGCCAGACAGCTCCAGGACAGCACCTGGTAGCACCTCTGAGTTAACATATCCAAAAAGGGGGAAAGGAGAGGGGAAATGGACAACGCAGCTGGAAAGAGGAGTGAGAGCATGGGAGAAAAAAAATTCACTTTAGAGGCAGAGAAAATCAGGAGTAATGCTGAGCCCAGGAAGATGACACAAGTGAGGGAAGGCATTTGGATATTTAGTTGTTATTTTCTCATTACCCTTCTCTGGTTTGACTGGCAGTAAATCAGATTTCCCCAAGCTGCGTCTGTTTCCTCCGTGACAGCAATCAGTGACTGATTATCTCAATCCATGAACTTTTGTTATATTTTCTCTCCTGTCCAGCTGAGTAGGTGAGAGAGAGCAGCTTTGGAGGGCACCTGGAATTCAGCCAGGGTCAACCCACAACAGTTTGAAACAAAGTACTGTTAAAAACTGGAACCTGATTGGCACAGAAGTTACTAATTCTACCATATACATGTGAAACCCAAAAGGTAATTTCCATTCCTAACAGCAGATTCTTTGGTAATTCTTTTCAAGCTGCTGTTTTTAACCCCAAAAGCACCTCCGTTACATATGACTGTATTTCCATAATCCTTAAAACTTTTTAGAGCTGGACAGCGTAATAAGGGTCTTTCAGTGAGTGTAGTGTCATGATTTTCAGTTAAAAAGCCTTTAAATCCTCCACCTTTATGCTGGGCTCTGTTCCAGTGCTGGTCCTGAAAAGACGTCAAACCAACAAGTGCTTGCCCACTTTCTTGATATGCATCACTAACAAGACTTTTTCGTCTGACAGTGAGGGACTGGTAAGCCCAGTAGCCGGACTGATTTCTGCTTCCTTTGAGATTCAAATTGTTGAAGGGACAGAGTTCCCCAAGGACCTGACATTTGTGGGCTGGGAAGGAGGTTTGAAAGGAGGCACAGCTTAGGAAACAGGGCAGGGCTCACCAAGAACTTGTGATCTGCCCCCAGCTGACATGGAGTTACCTGCAGAAAGCAATTTTACCTCTTTTTACACCTGTATTTCTGCTCCGCATGGACTGACAAAAACAAGAATTAGAACTATGAGATTGGACAGGGATAATTCACATGTTGTCCAGATAAAGGCAATTCAGCAGGTTTTGGTCTTTCAGCATCGTTCCTGTCAGAGAGAATATGGCAGATAACCCAATAAAATGAGACAACAGGGATGCTGGCTTTCCAAATCACAGCAAGAAACAGCAATGAAGACAGGGCTGAACACCAGGCTTAGCCTCTTTTATGAGGGGAACTTTTACTGCAACTCAATCCTGAAACCTCAGTGCTCCCAAGATACGAGTTCCTACAGCATATTTGTTTATTCATTTGCTTTCCCTAACTGGATCTTTCCAGAAGAAAAAAAAAAAATTATCTTTCCAGACTCCCTTGTCACAATTTTTTTCCTAGCTTATATTTTTTTTTAAACACCCATGAGTTCCAGTGGGTTTACCATTGCAAGCTCACAGTTAATAACTCAGGGAGAAGGCAGAAGTTGATGAAAGGAAGCACATCTTGAAGCAGAAAGGACAGGATCTAAATTAAAACATTGGATCAGACACTAGCTTTTTCTGTGGGCCTTCATAAGCCACAATCTCTTTCTGTCCCTGCTCCCTATCAGCAAGATCATTAGCTGAATAAATGATAGTTAAAAACCCATTAACAAAAGTCAGATTTGCTAGGCTTGATCAATTAGGTTTTCCAAGTGTAAAAGGATCCTAACTCACAAGCATTGTGGAGAAGGTTGCTTCTGCCAAATGTATTATGGAATTTCTGATCACTGCTACCCTTTTCCAATCCCTTCTCCATCGCTTCTTTAAAAGCAGAGATTTGGGGCAGGTAAAGAGAATAGGTTATACTTCTTGATAGTCACATCAAAGATTTTCTTTGTTTCCAGGTTTAAATAATTTTATTCAATTGATTTTTTTTTCTTTCCCCATCTCCAAGTCTGAGCAGGGAATGAAAAGCAAGATGGATGCTGCTAGATAAACACGACTTGGTTCTTATTCCCAGGGTTCATAGCAAGGCTGCAGTAGTACTGCTGGCTGTAACCATTCAAGCTCAACAGCCCAGTGGGACCAATTACTGCATTTAAAGTAAAACATGCAAGGAAATCTATCTCCCTATCTCCATATAACCAGGTTTACTGAAGGATAACCTACTACATTACACAGATTAATACTTCAGTGAGTAAATTAATCCTTAGAATTTCACTCACTACTTGTGGTCTATAAATTTTAATTGGTTCTAAACTGCCACATAAATTTATGTGAGTGTGTATTGATGAAGTAGAAGGGATCAGAAATTACTCTATTAACACACAGAGACAAAAGGAAATGTTGGGGCCAATTTATAAACATCCATAAATGTTCACAAAGCAGGATTCAAACTCAGTTTAGAGGTGCATCATCATAGCTGACATAGAACTCCAGGAGGAAAGCAGAAGCAGCAGTAGCTGAGAATGAAAGGCAGTGAAAGTGAAGATTTCAGGAAGGGAAATGCTCCCATTTTGCCAAAGTGAGATGCAAAGCTGAAGGGTAAGCAGTGCTTGTACTGTATTTGATTGTACCATTATTGATCCCACTCAGTCAATGCCACCAGTACAGCAATCAGAACAGCTTCCCAACACATTGACATCCTGGCGCACCATACAAACAAATACTTCCACAAGAAAGAAACGCAGCACCAGATTTTCAAGTACATCAGAAGTGCCTAACAATATAGACTCCTCTTAAGGACATCATACAACTTCACAAAGTTTTATCATCAGGATAAAACTTTCCCTCGTATCTATTTGTTTGCGAAGATTCAGTTCACAGGTTGAACTTTCCACCTGTGAATCATGATAGAATTAGTTCCCTGAAATACTACAATAAAAGTTTTAAGAGTGGTTTATTGTTTTTTTAACAATTTACTATGGTATGTTAATCCTGAAACAGCAATGATTATTTGAACACCAGTAACAGTATCATACTACTAGCCATAACAACAGAGGCATTCACCACATATTACCCAGTTTTGTGAAATACAATAGCAGTTAACAAGTTAGAGAATCAGAGAGCTGTCTTATAATTCATGTCAAGCCTTCTCAGGCTCAGTAATGTGAAAGGCCAGGTCTATCTCTGGTCTACTGCCCAAATACAAATAGCTTCCCAAAAGCCAGGAAGCAAAACTGTTACCCAAGGACTATCTCCCATCTTTGCAGTTCAGTTATGCATTTTTGTATTTAATGAATGTGGCACAAACAAGTAATTATGACACCATGCTTATCAATTTTAGATACTATGAACGTAAATAATACATAATAAGAGGCTGCCTTTTTTCTCATATTTATTTCCCCATCTACCCAAGGTTTCCACAAACATTTCTGAGAAGCTTCACAAATTGCTTTAGCTTCCAGTAGCTAGTTACTTGGGATGGCCAATTCAGCATCAGCAATGCTGCTGTGGAGAAGAAAAAGGCCCCAGAGCTAAAATAGCCCATTGTGCCCATTTCCTCTTATGGGTGGATCAGTGAATTGCTCCAGCAAATATTCCAATAGGAAAATAGGCAGTGCATTCCTTGCTCAGAGCACCTTTCAGACCACACTGTCAAGCTCTGTGAACAGATTCTTGTACTTATTATAGGGCCTAACCATAACTTAGACCCTTATTGACCACAATATCTCACTAAGAAGAATATGCAATATCTGTCTTCAGAAGCCTTGACATCTTTAATTGTTTGAGCAAATCAGGACAAGAAGGCAACGTAATTTTTCTTCAAGGCAAACTCCTTGAACCATAAGCACTGATTTCTTATCCCTGAGATTTCCTTGGAATTCACAACTCTCCTTTTAACGCTGAGGGGGAAAAAAAAAAGGAAAGTAACTAGTAATTTTACTATCAAATAATTCAGCTATCAATTCTTACATGCCTTTAGTTTACGCCTTACGGCTGTGCAGGGCATCACCAAGTAAAACAACTCAAAAGAAGCAAAGCTACACAGCCTCCAAATTGTGAGACATGCTATACTGAGTAAACAAAAACTTACTAAAGACATTTTTCTAGCTCCAACTTTAGTTTTCAATACTGATTGAACCAGAGAACACCTTTCTATAACTCCACCTTTTGGGTCAAAACCTAAGTGGTGAATAACTGAAAATAATGACAAAAAGCAACCTTACATGTAAATATTTCTTTCTTACGTATTTACTTCAGCCATTTAACATCATGCCCTTTTTACTTTACTACCTTCTGCTTGCTTTTGACATTGCAAAGGACAGCTTCAAGTTTAGAGGCAAGGCAAAGTGCCTTTTTTAACTTAAAAAGACAGACAATATTGCATTCACACATTTAACTTTTTGCTCTTTCTTTTAAACATTTCCAACTTCTGAATAAGACTAATGAAGCTTATGCAGTCTTAAACAGAAATCCCAGAGTTTTCCTACCTTTATCTGTGCTCAGGACTTCTTAGGGCTCCTCTCCTTGAATTTCAGGGTAAGTGAATGACCCCTAGAGCATTCAGAAACATCTTAGTTAAGAAGTCACTCTTCCACCTTCTTATCCAGAAGAAGTGAGCTGGTGAAAGTTCAGCCTGCCTGAACTCTTCCTTTCCCTGGGCTTGCAGGGTCTGAGCAGCCATCGGGGTAGGAAGGCCAGATCCCCCAGCTGGCAGCAATAAAAGCTCCCTGTCTCCCCTGGCTCTGATGAAAAGCAGCTGAGCTGCATCACCGCCCTGCTGACCCTGGGGCACAGGGAGCGGGCATCAGCTGAGCCTGGCACAGAATCAGCACCTGCAGCTGCCTGGAGTTACCACCCTTCTGCTTAGGGCTAAAGCTGGCCAACCTGGGAGACTCTGCAGCCTGCTGGGAGGAGGAGGCTTTTGATAAAATACTCACCTTTTTTTTTTTTTTTTCATAGAACAAATAGGGAGGGAAAAAAAAGGCATGATTGGATTTGTTGTTCTACTTGCTAAGAAACAGCATGAGGTCCTGCAGTTTCATATCACACTTTTTCTAATTGTTTCCATACACAGTACATGTGTCTGTACCAAGCTCCTCTTGGTAAGATCTCAGCACTTTCAAGTAGATTAGTAAGTAATACAAGCAACATCTGTGAAGCATTTATTCTTTTACTCTATTTGGAGAGAGAGGAACATATAGCAAAGCATTTTATGATCCTTGGTATATTTTCTACTGTGTTGTCCTCCATTTCTGTTGTTGCATGCTATGTATCAGCTGGAAGTTAAAAGATGGCTCTTGAGCTTAGTTTCTCACTCAGGTGTTACCCAATACATGCAGATTGCCCTACATAGAAGGGATTTTGAGTTGTCTCGTTGGGAGTTTAGGAGGGCAAGAGTATAATTTTAAGAGGGGAATTTATTGCTTGGACAACATTTAGGAAAACAGATACAGAATGTAGCCCATTCTTTATTTTCCAAAAAGTGCTGAGCCAAAATAGAAAAGTTCATCAGAAGAGACTTGGCTAGACACATTGCACAGACCTAGTATGTTACATCTAGGCCAATAAACTAATTAGATAGTAAATATTAGAAGACCTACTTGTTCATTAGACTAATTGAGCTAATACTGTCCAGACATTAAAATATGAGGAATGAAAGCTATATGCAAACAAAACAGCTGTAATGACTTTCTGATAAATACTGCCTGGCTGCATAAGGCTGGAGGATATTACTCAAGGGCAGTAAAAAGATTTCCTTTGCACAGCAGCAATAATCTGTATATCCAGAGAGAATTTAAACACAATTGAGATCTACAGCACACTATGTTCACTGCAGAGGTAATGTTGCAGCTAAGTTTGTATTAGAAACCAGCATCCCTGAATTTACATCTCATCCTGGAAGACATTTTATACTAAATTTTTTGAGAAATAGACAAAGGATGTTTGAACTAAAGGGTTGGCAAGAATAAGAGAAAGAAGCAGTCGTTGGAATTGTCTAATTTAACTGTTACTGCCTCAACAAAACAATCAAAAGAAATGAGAGAAAATTGAGCTTCTAGGTCTGATATACTTAGAAGATGAATGTAATACTTCCTTTTAAAGTTCAGATTTTAGAATCACCATAGAATATTTTGGGTTGGAAGGAACCTTAAAAATGATCTTGTTCCAGCATGGGCAGGGACAGACACCTTCCACTAGACCAGGTTGCTTAAACCCCCACCCAACCTGGCCTTGAACACTTCCAGTCATGGGGCATCCACAGCTTCTCTAAGCAACTTGTTCCAGTGAGATTATGTGACTGCCACATAAAAATTTGATTCAGCTCTCTCAAATTAATATTAAGAATCCACGTTCTGCCTGATATAATTCAAATGGAATCCATATATCACAGTGCTTCTTCCTTTGGATAGTTAGAGAAAATAATATTTATATCAACGCCTTCAAGCACCTCAATAGCAATAACTGCTTTGGGCTGAAAGGAAAAGGGAAACTATTCCAAGGATCATTTTCAAATGGACTGTCCTGAAGCTGAGGCTTTCTTATGGTGCTGGTTGTTTGTACTCCTACACCTGTATCCAAGTGATAGAAATTCAATCGCCTGTCTATGAGATACCCTCTAGTTTGACATGAAACTGTAAAAATGTTTTGAGAAATAGATCTCAGCAGAACTTACTGCAGATGCCCTACAAGTCTCTTACAGCAAAATCATTTATCAAATATGTGAGAACCTGTCAGGAGTGAGGATTTCTGAACCTTGTCCTAGATTACTTTTTATATATGGATTAATGAATGAAGTAATAAATCAAGAAAGAATGCTGTGCTCTGATTATTCTCAGTTCCTTGTATACAGCTTCTTTTAATGTCCTGCCTGCAAGGCAATTGGGAGAAATAACACAGCAAAAGACAGAACTGGAGAGAACCAGCTTTTCTTTTTGTAGTGATTCTACCTAGTGCTGCTTACCCTTTTTGGATTGTATTTGCACTGTGATGCCTGAAAGCTGGGTGGGAAACAGAATTCTTCCCTCTGTAAAAACACCCGTGTGATCTGAGGGGTTTCTTCATACATAGCATAATTACTGACAGTATTTCAGAAAACTGTATAGGTTCTACAGCATATTTGTTGTTGTCTACAGGAAAGCATGGAAATACATGTAACAAATTTAGGCATTCTTGCATCTTTTAGCTCCCCAAAGTAGTCAACTGCAGCCTTACTGCTAATATCTGTCATAGTCACAAAGGTCACAGTTATTACAGAAAACAATGTTGATTTAACTGTCTAATCTAGCTAAGATAAGTTGTTAGAAGTTGAACTGAAAGCAAGTGAGAGCAACTACATGAAAGTGTTAGACCTCTCCACCGATTTATTAATTTTTTTAATTATGTGAATTTGCCATGTATACAAACCCAAAATGTCTTAGAAATTCATAAACCTTCATAGTCTACATCAGACAATTCCTGGCAGGTAGCACACAACAGGGTCCAAGAGTCTTTTCTAAAACTTTTAAAAGCAAATCTTCCTTCTGTAACTTGTGGAATCAGCCTAGATTTATTTTCTTTCAGGCATTATAAAGTCTTTGGGAAGGAGCATAAATGAGGAAGAGACATTTCTGGCTCTCAACAGAGGAGGGCTATATGACTTGTAATCACAAGTGCTCTGGCAAGTGTTTGCTATTCTGTTGCTGGAAAATCCCCCTTGCCTATCCTGAAGCTTTTATTTTCTCCTTATCCCTCATTTGCATTCTCTCTTTCATCCAAACAACAACACAAGTTCAGCATTTTGACAGGTTGTCGTCAGTATCATTCCTATCCTGAGGGCTAGATCCACGATGTACAATTGTTCTCCACGGCCTGTTTCATCTTTCCCGTGGAGCGCAAAGGAGGACGCAGAAATATTTCAGTGTTTTAACATGCAGACTCCTGCAGAAAGGGGGGATAACGCATTTTAGCATTCAAAAGGGTGGGTGCCAGATTAATATGACAAACCTGGAAGAAGCCGGATAGATAGCCAGGAAGAGATGACATAAGGTGCAGGAGAATGAGTTTTAAATTGGTGCTGAAACAAGCCATGTTAGCACTGATGTCATGAAGTCAGGGAGTGTTTGCATACCACAGCAAGTGTTTGTTTTCTCCTTAGGGACAGTTTGTGTTTGCTATAGCTGACAAGAAGAAAGGTGAGGAAGAAAGAGCTAGTGTGTTTTAAAGCATGATAGGAGAAAAAAAAGGCAAGTCTTTCATATTTTCCTTGTGTTTGGAGAATATTTTGCTCTGAAATTTAAACAGATTGTAACTGGTGAAGGGCGGGAGTCCTTCAAAAGAAGGAACATAGGAAAACAAAATGGGAATTGTCAATTAAATCCTGAATCTGAACTCACCAGGATGCTGTAGGATAGAGGGGTCTAGAAACTTGAAGTCAAACAGGCACTGGCAACTTGGAAAGCCATTTGCTAGTGATTTCAGGCCATGTGTACTTCATGATGCTATCAATACAATATAAAATGGCCCAGACTGTATTTATCTTACAGCTAAAAGGAGCAGATTATCTGAAATCTCAGCATACACACATGTACTCACCTGCAATGTAGTTTGATTCAAAAAATATCCCAACATTTTGGGGATTTTTTGGTTACCCCTGTGCACATGGAGGGTTTAGAAACTAGTAGCTGATGGCAACCACCGAACAGTCCCACTGATGACAAACTCGGGACAGTCCATTTCCCTTTGTGGTTCTGTGTTGGCTCTGAAGACATAACAACTGCTAAAATCAAAAAGAACTGTTTCACTACAGTGACTCGATAATACTCACTGAACAGACATGGAAGACTGTATAAGAAAGAAATTTAACAGAAAGATACATTTTAAAAATAAGTACTTACCCTACTAAGTCTTTCCCTACCATATCAAGTTTTTAAAAGGAAAAAATATTCTCCTATGTATCTCAAGCTTTAGGAGATCAGAATTGAGACGCAAAATAAAATCAGTATTTCAAGGTAGAACTGTGTCTCACTGCTTATTGTGCAGTAGCCAGAACAGAGTAATTTCCTGTTGAAATTAGAAATTAAATAGAAATTAAGGTATGGTTCATGTCAGAAATTCACATTGCAGACAAGTGATGGTATTGTTAACTCCATTTTTTTTCAATCTATGTAGAGACTTCTTTTTCTAATTGGAGATCCCTGAGAAATACTCTAAAAGAGACAGGTAAGTGGTGAATTTTTGTGTGCAAACATGCCCAGAACAGTTTGACTATCTTCAGGTGACACCTCCTTGGGCACGCAATTCCTTGTTCTGTTTTGCACTAATGGATGCTTAACAACCCAGCTCAGAAGAGAGGTGGAATTCCTTAGGCCAGGGAAGCTGTAGCAAATAACAGAATTTTAAATTTGAGAGTCTGTATATTTGTTTTTCTCATGTAATAATCTCAGCCTTCATTTAGATTTACAGCATTAGGAAATGTTTTTAAGTATATTATCCATGTGTCAATTATTCTCTGAAGAGGGCTTCACTGTATATCTACAATATTGCACTTGTGCAGTAAAAACAAGCGTCTGAAGAACCCTCATGAAAATACATAAAAGCCAATTATTGTGATTTGTGTTTACATTCCAGCTGTCTTCTAATGAGATTTTTTCCATGCCATTAAAAAAAGAGGATAGTGCTGTCAATTTCTGGACTCAGAGATAAAGTTCATGAAAACATTTAAGTATCTATTTCAGGTTTTATCTTATTGAGAGATTTTCCTGAAAAGACATGAATTTAAACATATGTAGGAGTGCCTTCATGAATTAAAAAATTGATTAAATAGAAGCAAAAAAATGCACAATGAGAGTCAATTCAACCACCCATTTGTAGCCATCATTCCTTCCCAACTCAAAATAATTGCTCACCTTTGATGATGAATGCCCAATGTATTTCAGGGCAGTCAGAAGGACAGATCTCGCTTCCAGAATTCTTCCAGACTAGTATACCTACTCGACTTTGAGCAGGGGACAGATGATAAAAAGGCAAGACCATGTCACCGAGAGTATGGGAACTCCAGCTGTTATGGAGTACCTCTAGTCAATCTGCCCACCCCAGGCATGGGGATCTAGAGCCCTAAAGCCCCACACAGACACGAATGTCCCTGGAAAGCAGTTTGCTGAGGCATCCCAGCACAGCTCAGGCATCTGCCCACACACAGAGGAAAAGCTGAATGAACTCCTGCAGAAAGTGGGAGTGGAGTGAATATGCCACTGTAACATACCCAAACTGCAGCTGCTGTAATAGCACAGTGAATATTCCCATCTCTTAGAGGGTGCCATGCATACAAACCTTTCCCAGTCTTAATTAGAAAACAAAAAATAATATGATCCTCTTATTGTATGTCTTTCTGTACCTTCTCATCTGCTCTGGTGTTGTTAATATCCAAATTTTAGTTGGAAACAGATGCCTCAGCTTTAGAACCCTCTCGTAATGGCTTAATATTCTAGGTAAGACCAAAGACAGAGGAAAAAGATGCTACACTGAGCACAACTTCTGAGCAAATGGACTTGAATATTCATTAAACAACATTTAATTTAAACACCCAAACCCTAAAAGCAGCAACATATGGGCCTGTTTTATTTTACATAAGCTGAATAGGAGGTTGTGCCATTAGTTTCTGCAGACATAATGTTCATTACAAATGAAGTATGTTTTCCTTTAGGGAATGCACCACCATTTCTGTAGTGTTGTCATTCCCCCAAAAGGTTCAGTATACTTACCATATGAAGTACTATTCTTGGCAATGTGCTTCAAAATGTAAACAAAATTCCCATAGATTTTCATCGACAAGGGGAACCTGAGGCAAATTAAATTCCTTAATGAGAAACAAACAATGAAAAGAACCCTCCGTTTTCAGTATTTTACCTTATTTAAGAGACTATCTCGACTACATGGTTTGGTACATGGGTTTTTCCCCTACTCTTTGTGACGGAACATTTTTGCATAACTGTGTGATATGTGGTTCTACAGTCCTCTGCTGGCTGAAGGATTACTTTGCACAATGTCTTTCAGAATGTAGCTGTTTTCTTGTATGTGCCTACTGAAAAGCAAGGTATTTGCTCTTGAAGTTTGTGTAGATTAAAAATGGCTAGATAAAAACATTTTGATTACTCAGCAAGCCCCATGAAAAAAACGTAACACATGCTCCTGCACTTCATATCCCAAGATAGCTATTTAAGTGTTTAAAGAATTGAAAAAAAGGAAAAGAAAAAAAAAGTCTGGAAAAACTAAGCTGAACTAAGCAAGAGAAGCTTCACTACATCAGAAATTATTTTGTATATTTGCTAAATAATACCATTAAGGTAGGACTGAAGATGCACAGTATCTTGATATACCTGGGAAGTCCATCTCCTTTCATCCACATAACAGCAATACAAAATGCTTTACAAACTTCTCTTGACCCTGCAGATAGCAACCTCAGGTTTCTGCCAGGTTTTTTGGCTCTTGTACCCACAAAGGTTCCAGTGGAGCACTGATGAACCACTAGCAAAGAGACTGATAAATAAATTGCTTTATATGAGCTTTGTGATTATTATCATTCTCACACGGTCTATGGGAACATAAAGATAGAAAAAGCATCTGCAAGCAGAAAAAATAGAAGAAACAAAAAGCCATTGGGATGAAAAGGGAGAGGATGCAAAGTAGAAACACAAGATGTAGGGAGATACATCACTAAGGATACATGCCTAGAGATGTGCATCAGTACAACAGCCATACACAGAGGGCAATTCCCAAAATGAGTGGAAAGGACTGACACAGGGCTCAGAAAGAAGAATGGTCCATATGAAACAGGCAACTTGAACAAAGACAAGATATTCTCCTGGCTAAGCAGGCTTGTGGGTTAAAGAAGCCTCAGGAGTCTTTAAGAGGACAGCAAAAGACCAGATTGAAGAATTACCTACCTTTCCCCACTTCTAAAACATTAAAATCGATAGTGATCACACCAAGTATTTACTTTAAAGAACAAGGTGTTTATGCTATGGGCCAATGAACTTCTCTAATGAACACAGGGATACAAGTTATGAACTTCAGAGAAGAATGCCCCTGGTTAGGCAGCCAGCTATGGGAACAGCTGAGTTGTGAGACTAAAAGGGTACAAAATTATGTTAATCTAGCATCACTGACAAAACTTAATCCTCAGTCTGGAATGTTCCAGTGCTCCCACTTCACATGCAAAACACAGAAGAAAAAAGGATGAGGATTTTTTTTTAAGTACTTCACTGTTTTAAAGGCATAAGTACAAATATACTTCTGTACAAATACATAGAATAGACTATTTCAGGTGGAAGGGAATTACAGTGATTATCTTGTCAAATGACCTGACTGAGTCAGGGCTGACCAAGTTAAAGCAGGTATTAAGGGCATTGTCCAGGGAATTGTAAGGTTGTCTGATGACATCCTGCCAGGACCTCAGGAGCACCTCGCTTGTCTTCAGCGACACAGGTTTTTGTAAGGAGAGTCTCCAAGGTCTGTCTGTGCAGCACACCACGTTAAAGCTTCTGTAAAAGTATTTTTTAGTCCTACACTGAGGCTTTCACCCAGGTCATCAGACACTTCACACCAGCAAAGTACTGCCAGGAGCCAAAACACTGTTGAACTAAAATAAAGTATTTTAAAGCAATCATTTAGCATCCTGAGAGGAGATTTATTTTTTTCAAAAGCACAAGTTGAAGTCACAAAAGGCAACTAACAGACATTAACACGTGTAGATTTTCATGTTTAATAAAAATGAAATTTTAAAATTATGCATATTGCTCTTAGGATTTAATGACAGATGTTTACTTTTCAACATTTCCTTGACTCTGGATAATTCAATTTCACCCTGTTTTCTGTGGTTTATGCATGAGTACAATCCTTCAGTGCTTGTTTTTACAAACACTATGCAGTTCAATGCTAGGAATAATATGTTCTCAGTTTAATTAACTCCTCAAAAAACATACAAGTTTAATATTAGTGTGTGAATAGGAAGCAGTCTGTCCCAATCCTAGGTGCTTATATTATTCTTTCCTTTTGTTAAGCCCTGAAGTAGGGCCTAAATCAACCTCTCTACAATAACTATAATTGATCAATTAAAATAAATACTTAAAACATGAAATCTCTCAATTCTCCTGTTTTCTAATACCCTTCTACTTGCCTTAAAAGAAAAAAAGAAAAGAAAAAAAAAAAGCAGCCTAATTTGACCTCTTCTCTGTGGCAGGATCCATCCCGCTACAGAGAACAGGGAAACAAACTATGCAGGAACTATTGACCAACATTTTAGAATTCAATTTTTTGCACCCTTTTAATTTAGAAGTATTAAGTTGTTTTCACTGTTATTTTTACATTAGCTGTTAAACCAGACAGAAAGAATTGAAAAAGCAAAGTGTCAGTCCCAATTTTCTACACAGCCAACACTGTGCAGGAGATATGGATCTGAGGTCATCTGTCACAGAAAAGTTTTATTATCAGTGATTGAAACCTGTTATCAAATCAACACAAATGATGCCTGGCTTAACAAACAGGCTAGCAAAAATTGACAGAAGATGATAGCAGGGTAGCAGCTCCAGTACAATCAAATCAGATCATCATGAAATGCAGTGAAGCATGTTTCTGCTAATGGGGGCCAGTGTGCAGCCTGGCCAGCTTCATTAAACAACAGCTGAATTTTAACCCAATGAACACAAGTACAAACTGCTATCATCCACCCCAGTGAAGCATTGCACTCATCGTTTTTGCTGCTTATGCAATATCTACTATGTTAAGAGAAGGCACAGGTGCTCTGAATCCTCTGCCCCAGCACACTACTTCACCTTATCTAAGATCTCTGTGCAGCCACAGAAAGAAGATGGAGCTTTGTCAGAAGTACTGGTTGCCAATGGCCAGCTCTTTGAAAACACCTTCTAGCACACAGGATGTCTTTTAGCCACTTCTGCCGCAGTTTCATTAGCCATAGCCTTTACAGAGAGGAATAAATAAAGAGGAAACTTATGGAATTTGAGATGTGGACGAAGTTCCACAGGGAATATTTTTAAGACACAACTAGAGTTCAAAAACGCTAGCAACAAACCCAAGTTTCCATTTAATCCCTTTATAATGAAGGTGTCCAAAGACATGAATGTACTTGGATGTGCCTGGTCCTGATATTGATTTGTAAAAGTTTACTTAAACCTTTCCCTTTTATATCTTAGATGCATTATAACAAATATGTTCATAGAAATAATTTAATCTTACTACTATTCTGTTAGGGACATTGATGAACAAAAGAAATTTTTGCTGCCTATATTGGAAAATTCACCTGCTCAGATGAAATTTTGCCAGCTTTCATAGGAAAAATAATGAACTACTCTTATCTTGTCTCTTAGCAGTATCAAAATACCAATCTAAAAAAAGGCTCACTAGATCTCGTTTTGCTCAAATAGAAGCACATGAGCAGGAAGCATTCAGAACGGGAATTTCAAACTTACTGTATTAGTTTGAATAACAGCTGCTACTGGTCAACATTCTATTTCCTGTGTGTAAGAAACCAATGCCATTAAAATCCATTTTTTATAGGAACTGACCAGAATAATATGAAAAAGTTAATTTCTCTGACTGTTGCAAACAGATTTGATAGGGACCTACATACTGTAGTCCTTAAATGACACATTTTCTATCAATAGAGAGAAACCACATTGCCCATTCAGCTGACTGTTAGTACTGCAGTCTTCTCAAAGCATATTATGCCTCATTTATTTCAAGCCACTGTTGGTATCAGCTTCATTTCTTCCCCTCAATATTTGTTCTCAAACTTGTTACAAGCTAGTCCCTAGACAAAGCCACCTCATTGTGCCCAGGTGGTGCCAAATTTTATAATCTTTCGTCTTTATCAGTTCTCTTTCTGTGCAGCCAGGTCTCTAATCTCTGCTCCTCCCAGCAGACCCTGCATCCCTGCTGTTACTACGCCTGCTATACAATTTTGAGTGCTTCCTACAGAAAAATACCAACATTTTCTGTGCATGCAACTCCAACAAGCCCTAGCCATTGTAAACAGTGACTAATAAAATTCTTTCCACATACATAAAGTTGAGATTGTTCACCACCAGATCAATTTAGAAGTTGTTCTCAAAATTCCTTCATCTTCTTATCTGGATTTCAGACTGCCACTAAATAGATAAAATTCTTGAGATATTGAAATATGAGGGCCAGGCTAAGCAGGCAAAGACAAAACTACTACCTCTGAATGATGGCATGTGCCAAGATCAGCAGGAAACTAAAGGTTTCCCTCAGCACACAGTAAGGAAAAAAGTGAAGACTCCTGTTCCACTTAATTGTTTTACCTCCCACAGGAACGGGGATTAACCTAGTGTTCACAGCATGACGTGCGCATTAAACCTCTGAATTACAGAACAGCTGCTATACCTTGCTTACACTGGAGTGCAGAGGCAAAACACTGGCAGAACAAACATGCCATGAAGACCTGCTTACAACTCCCAACTGCTGAAGTGCAAAGATCCCAGTGACAGCTCTTCAGTTCTTTGCCTTTTCCCAGGTAGAATGATATGACAAAAGGACAGACATACCAACACAGAAGGCTGCAGAATAGTGGGAAAATTCCAACAGCCTGATCTGATTTGATCAGTTAATTCTGGATCCATGTCATTTTGACTCCTTCCCTATTTTTTGTGCTTATTGCCTCCCATTACAAGACCAGAGTACATCTTAGATATGAAGTTACAACTTAACCCTGCAAGGAGTCAATTGTACGGATTCACTACATGTTTTTTGCTGTCAACCTTCAATAAAAATTGGGCATCAAATACCAAATTATGGCACCAATACATAACTATTTCAATCCATCTGCTTTGCAGTTACTGTACTACCCACATAAACAAATCTGTAATAGCTAAAATGTAAGACATTACATAACTGAAGAAGCAAACCTTCAGTGCTCCAATTCCAGAAATAATTTCTGCTTCTAGAGGCAGACCCCCCAGAACAGTACTGTTTACTGTGTAAAGTCAAAACATTAAATCCTACACAAGGAAAATACCTTTCTGCCAGCACGTATAGATCCTTTTTTGATTGCATAAAACTAAGGTAAGGAGGCTTCTGAAAAGAGCAACTAGAATTTGTGCCAGCACTCTACAGCTTTCAAGGAGTAAACATTTGGAAAACACTAACTCTATGGTCTTTTCACTGAAACAGATGGTTTTCATTGAATTCAAACCAAGAGTGAAACAAGCATATCACTTCAAGTCTCAGCTCTTTAACACAACTATTTTTAATGCATGTTTTCAAAGAAATTGACCTCTTTGGCAGGGGACAATTTGGCCTCCTTTCAGCCTATTCTACAAAAAATTGCTGCATGTTTTCCTTGTGTTTGTAGTGTTGTTTTCACACCACCCTCTAGTGATTGTTCAATCACACCAAATAGCGTAACTCCTTTTTCCTTTCATGCTGAACATTATGTATGGGAAGGGCTTACTGCAGCACCAGTTATGAGCCGCACAGCCAGCTGTGTGATGCTGCTGAACACAGACAACAGCAACCCCACTAGCTCAAGGCTAGGGCTGAAGGTACTACAAGAGGCTTTAAGTGCGTCATCTATACTTAGCAAATCTTGTACAACATCCCCTTTCAAACCCTTTAACAACTCTTAGCTGTGCTACTGCTGGTTTTCTACCTCAAACACTAAAAGCACTTTACCCATCTTACAGTGTGCTGCCCAGTACAAAGGTGGATCAATTCAAAAATACTGCATTTAGGTAACAAAGAGCCTTAATCAGCACAGTTGCTAGAGATGGCCAGTCTGTTTCACTCCTATTTGAAGTACAGAACTTCTGCTTCCCTTGCTCCTCAAAACACCTGCACCAGAGTGCCCACACTTCTACCTTAAACGGCTCCTTTAACACTATCAGATGAAAAATTAGGCGTGTACCACACAGCTTGCAAGCCAGAGACAGACCCCAGAGCCTGTCTTGACAACTCAGGAACGAAAGACAGATCATCCCTAATGCCTTCACCAGCAAAAATCCTAACTGTGGAACTAGGCAGCTCTGAGTGTCTGTGTCTGCATGTTCTGCTCTCCCTTCCACTGTGTTCTACAGGTCAAAAAGACTTTCCAAACCACAGTTTGAACAAAAGCATGCCTACCTCCATGAACTAACAGTGCCTGCTTGCAATTAGCTCCTACTACTACCTGCAGAAAGCTCTGGTTCACTTCGAATTGATACTCAAAAGACTTGTTTAATTATGAAAAGATTTTAATCCAGTGCGAACAGTACACCTATACTGAATTTCTCAAATTTTACAAAATGGTAGCTTTCCAATCAAATTAAAGGGCAAACCAGTATTTTATTGACAGAGTTTATTTGATGTTAAAGTCAGATGAGCAGCTTCTGCTTTCCAGAGTAATTCACTCTATACTTCATGGAATGATGCTGCCTGTAAAGGAAAAAATAGATCACTGACACACAATTAAAACAATTTTTATACTCCTATCTCTATAAAGCCTAAAAAACTGTTTCCCAAACAAGTCAGGTGAACCACATTGCTCTTCTTATAAGAGCGTAAGGTTTAAAATTTCCTGGCACTGTCATGGCAATAAATGAGCCTAGATTACAGCATTTCTGTAGAAGAGATCAACAAGCTACAACTGCTTTGACAGCTGTTTAAGACATTACATCCAATATATCAGTTCCCAACAGCCTGTTCTAAGTTGCTTTCAACTGAGTCACTCAGTTGAAGTCACTCATTTCTAATAAAACCAGAGTTTTTTCTGGATTAGTTATTGACCACAGCTCTTATGTTTCTGCAGCAAAGATATAAAAATGTAGTCTGACTTGTCTGTAAGAGTATCATGTTTGTTTGTAAGTATTTTACCTGAAATGAAAAATGTAAGAAAACATACATCTGTTCCAAAAATAGATATAATGCTACTATAATCTATTTAAGACAATAAAACCCAGAAGTCTACAATCTTCTCTTTAGCATACCTACAAATGAAAAATATAAGCCTTGTTTACAGTACGACTAAACAATCAGCAGCTTTAGCAACAGTAAATCTGAAGTGCCTGATGTATTATTTCAGTCTTTTTACTAATCAGTTATTTCACGGAAGTCAAAGTCACATAAGCTACCAACTCAGTAATAAGTGCAAAAGTGATTTGTAAATATTCTTAAACTCTTGCACTGGGTTCTGTGTCAGCACAAGTATCACAGTCTTTGCATAAATCAACCTGAGACTTGTTATCATGACTGCACTGCTGAATGTCTGCCCTTACAAAGCATTCTGAAGGCATACCTGTCATCTGTTTTCCACACGAAGAATGTTCATTTACTGAAAAAGAGAAAGCATCAGTTAATAGCAATTTTATCTAAATTATACTACTGTAGAAAATTGAGCTTTGAGGGTTCTTACTGACTCTCAAATGTGCTTTTTTCAATAACCACATCGAAACGTGATAGGAAACCTTTAAGGTTTTGACTACTGTAGGGACTGAAGATTTAGATTTTACTTATTCCCTTAAATGCTCAAAATAGCTCTTAACAATAGCTATTTAAAACTTAACTAATACTCAGAATTCATTATACCTACAGGCTGAGTAATGACCTAGCAGTGGCTTAGAAGCCATTGAATAATGGCTTAGAAGTGCTTATCCATCCACACGTCTGTTTGACAGCTTCACCTGTCAAAGGCTGTCACAGTTACAGCTGTGACATTATAAAGGAGGGTGGGGGTTGTTTTGCATTTCAGTATCATTGTTTTGAATGCAAAGACCAGGTGAGGCACATCCACACACACTTGTTGCAAATTTTAGCAAGCTCAGCAAACTCCAGAGCCACAGAACACACTAAATAACTCAAAATACTTTAAACACTTCTCTTGAAACTGCAGGGGAAACAGAATGGGAATTCTAAAGGAGTGAGAAATGAAAGGAAGCACCCAAGAAAACTTAGAAAGACATCAGCATAGTTATGTCTTTTTCATGACTGTATCTACTACTGACCTTTTAGACTAATGCACACTTGCCTGAACATTTCTCACGATCAAGTACCTACACATTTCTAACATACATATTTCTCACAGATTCTCCAGGTGGACTCAAAAACGTATTCCAGGGCTCCTATTAAAAATTCCTCCACATAGCTGTGATAAGGATGATGAACCATGCCACATCATGATCTTTGAACATGCATTTTTCAAGACAAAGCTTAAAGATATAAGTATATTTCATGAACGTTTTTCTGTATGCAGCACAGAATTCTCAAGTTTTTCAGGAAGTGCACAAAATATTTTATCTTAAATTTAAGTGACAACACAAATATTAACAAATCTGGGAAACAAATCACATCTAACCCATGCGTACTTATCAACTGAAAGATCATTTTAAGACATCAAAATAACTAATCAAAAACACAGTTCACCTACTACTAAGATTGCACGTTAGTTTCACAAGCACTTGATACAGAAGTCACATCTCTTATGTAATAACCACAGGGCATGATCCTTGCCTTTAATTTCTGAAGTGCTGATATGCTTTAAGAGAGTTTCTATGAACTAGACAGAATTAGTCAAGTGAGTTATTTGATCACTTTGCATTAACACTCAACAACAGCTATCTTCAGGTGCAAAAGTCTTTAAGGGAAGAAGTTCATTCATACTACTGGGATTGGTCCAACACGAAATGACTCCTTGGCCATTGACAGAAGTGGATACATTAGGTGTTACTAGTATGCTTATACCAAATACTCATTTTGTGCCATAAACAATTATAGGACTTCATGATTAAAACACCATTAAAGCAGAAAGGAAGAAGGCTCCTAATGTTTTCTAGCAGAGTAGTTCCCTGATCTAGCAACTGTCAGTAACACTGGTTCCTTTCTATCATGGCGTAACAAGAACTTCACTTCCACACTAATTACTACAGAATCTAATTTCACTGAGATTTCCAATTCCACTGTAACTTATTTCTTAACTTGGAATACTGCAGGGCAATAGTTAAATACAGTTTAATGCTGACAACTGTGCCATTTCCAAGCACCATCTCAAATGCACGAAGTGTGATGTGACTTAGCTTTTATATACACAACTACTTTCACACAATGGTCAAGTTACACATGCAATTGCACTGTACTACTTTGAATCAGATCCTGCAGTGTCTGAACCAATGCCTCAAGTCAACAATACTGAATTTCTTGGATTTCTTCTCACTGGGAATTATTTTTAAAGTTGATTCACTAGTTTCAAAAAATCTGGTTTGCTCCTAGCCAAATTTTACTTCCAAATCACATAAATAAAATTCATTATGGAATTAACTGAACCCTCACAGGACAGTCTAAGTTTAAATCAAACATGCATACAAGGCAGTACAGTGCTTCAGTTAAAAGGATGGACACATTTCAGTGATGTATAATTCAGGCACCACATCCATGCTCATTTCCAGTACCTGCAGATACTTCATTTCTGATGGAGAGTTCCAAGAAAGTAGGAAAAAAGCAAAAGTGAAGATTACTAAAGTTCAAGATGTCAAGGCATTTTCACAGCTACAGAACTAAGCATCAAAACCCCTTACCCTCTCTCCCTTTGTTAAAACACCTGAAAAAAAAACCCACTTGGCTGCACAGCTATTCAGAGTTTATCAGAGGACAGAACACTGTGAAAGAAAGCGACTGGCTTCCCACCCAACCTATTCCTCAGCTTTGGTTTTCTTTCATGATAGAGGAAACCTGCCTCCCTCCAAGCTGCTTGTAGCAGATCCTAGCCACAGCCCAAGAATGCTGTAGCAGTCCAGCCACACCAGAGGAAGACTCCACTACCTTGGGAATCACTCCCTCAAACCCAGAGGCATTCTACTTTATTTCTATTCAAACAGTATTCACTGCTTATACCACACATAGTTAAACTTACCTCTGTGGGTCACACCATACCAACAGTAACTTGGTGGAAGAAGCATTAGGTGTTTAGGCAGCCCGAGTAACAAGTGTTAAGATTATCTAATGTGTGTATTGCGAGACTGAGTTACGTGATTAGAGCAATACTGTTAGATTTATGGAAGTTTAACTTTAGAGTTCAAGAGACAAATAGGAAACAGTAATTTAGGAAGCATTGTTTCATGTCAGATCAGCTAGGCTTGCAGCAGTGAGGAGCAAAACTAAGCTACTGGGCTGATGACAAGCTATACAACATGTAGGTTTTACCTTCTGTTATCCAGTAGAACAGGTGAAAAAATGGAAGAAAAACAATGTTATTCTGTTGAGGAGTTTCTCATCAACATTTCAAAGGCATATACTAACTCTAGCTTAAAAGATATTCTCATCCTACCTTCTTGCCAGCACCAACATTTGCCTTGGCTGTGCCCCTGACTTTCTTCATTCTGTTCTTACGCTCTTTTCGCTGCTTCCTGGAAGTCTTTTTCTTTTCATACAAGCCGTGCTATTAAAAACAGTTACAAGTTGCATTTAACATTGTTTCTCTACTAAAAACCCTTCAACTTAAGTTCAATGTTTTCTGAAATCTTCAAATACAGTTTAACATATTACCTAAATAGCAAGATCATTATCTAATGAATGATTCAACAGAGAATGTAAACACTGAAGTAGGACATGGTTCAGCCCCATCTCTTTTGCTTCTTCCAGACCTTTATCAGTGTTTTGTTTAAAATTACTGCAAAACACCTCTGGTAACATCAGTTTTGCCTTCCCAATTCCCTTGTAATATAGCGTAAAAATATATTTAACCTATTTTGCAGATGCAGAAGTTAACCTGTGATATTTTAAGAACTCTCATACAACTGCACTTTCACAAAACTTGAGTTTTTACACATGCAAATCATGGGCAACTAAACACTTCCAACCTATGCTATCTGCTCTCAAGATACCAGAACACAACATACCCTGGCAAGCCTGTGCTTTGGTTCGTTTTTCTTTGCATAGTCCAGGGAATCATAGATCATGCCAAAACCGGTTGTCTTGCCACCACCAAAGTGAGTTCTGAAGCCAAAGACGAAAATTACATCAGGGGTTGTCTTGTACATTTTTGCCAGCTTTTCCCTGATTTCTGTTTTGGGGACTGTGGCCTTCCCAGGATGAAGAACATCAATCACCTAAGAAAGAATTTTTACAAGTTGATAAAAGGTCGATGTCCAGTACAACAGCCAGCTGCTACAGTTCCCACCATGAGCTCAACATTTAAACTAACCCACTTTAGCGGCAAAAACTATTATTCATTTTATACAAAAGCATTCAAAAGTTTCTTGCTTCACAGAGTCATTTAGACTGAAAAATGCCTTTGAAATCATTGAATTCCATAGTAAATCCAATCCTGTCAAGTCTCTCACTGACAGGACTGCCACTAAGCCACATCCTCAAGTGCTTACACCTACATGTCTTTTCAATACCTCCAGGGATGATGACTTAACCAGTTCCCAGGGCAGCCTATTCCAATACTTAGTAACCCTTTTGGTGCAGGAATTTTCCCCAACATCCAATCTCAAGCTCCCCTGGTACAGCTTCACCATCAAGATTTACCTTAAGCATACATCAACACATCTAAACCTCTAAGGTCTTACAATTCTTAATTCAAGAACTCTGCAGATTTTAAGGCTCCATACTTATAGTGGTTAAACCTTCTTCCAGCCCAGAACAGCCAAAACAAATAAAGACAATTTTCTGTAGTCTTTTACCATCTGCTTGCGCTGCAGAAGTCTGTTGGTCATGAACTTCCTGGTTCTGATGGTCACTGTGTCATTCTGCAAAAGAAAACAGTAAATAAACTGAAACAATAGCTGCAAATGCAACAGAAACTTAATAAATGCAGAAATAACGCACAGTAGCGCAACAGGCAGGAGCCTCAGATACCAACAGTGAGCTCATAACCTAAGTGGACTCATCCTGGGCTACAGAAAACACCTTTAGGCAGTACAGTGAAAAACTGACAAACTCATCCCCAGTTCCCAAACACCACAGCAACGTTCACACCTTCACTACCACGAAAAGCTGAAGCAGCTTTTAGTAAAAGACATGGATCCTAATCCCAAGTACTATAACAATGCAACAGGAGTTTCCTTCTAAGCCCCAATGTTACCACCTCTGTCGCTTCCCAGCCCTAAGGACAAGGGAGCACCCAAGATTCCTGGATGCTCCTGGCTGAAACGAAAAACAGAGGTCAGTGGGTCCACAAAAGCTTATGAAGTTTTTTCAGTAAATTACTCACTTGGCACAGTACTTGGTATGTTAGCACCCGATCTCAGGGTGAGTACAGGGCAGTTGGCTGGGGGTAAAGGGCAGGGTGAAAAGGAAGCAAGGGAACAGAAAAGAGTGAGTGACCACACATTGGAAGAGTAAAGAAATTCTCCTTGACGTTCAGACGGAACTGCCTGTGCATCAGTTTCTGCCCTTGCCTCCGGTACTATTGCCTAGCACCACTAAGTAGAACCTGGTTCCATCCTCCGACATCTCCCTTCAAATACTGGTGGACACTGGTAAAGTTCCCCTTCTGTCATCTCTTCTTGATCTGAACGCGTTCAGCTCTCTCAGCCTTTCCTCCTAAGAGAAATGCTCCAGTACCCCAGTCATCCTCACTGCCCTCCACTAGAGCCACTCCAGGAGCTCCCTGTCTTGTACTGAGGAGCCCACAGCTGGACCCAGCGCTGCAGGTGCAATCTCACCAGAGCTGAGTAAAAAGGCAGATCAGATCCCTCGACCTCCTGGCCATGCTCTTCCTAATACAAGGCCAACGTTTCTTTGAAAACCCTGCACGTCACTATTTCCATAAGGCTTTCAGACAGGACCAGCCATAAAAAACGCGG
>VZRO01007716.1:142791-188067 GCA_013397915.1 Daphoenositta chrysoptera | reverse complement strand
GCCGCGGGGGGCGGCTCTTGGTACGGCCGCTCCACTTTTCGGAGCAGTGGCACAGGCTGGGTTCTCCCACATGGGTGGCTGTGCCGATGTCCAGCTCTGGGGATGCCCAGGAAGGTCAGTAAGTCCCTCAGATATAAACCACCAACTTACCGCAAAGCATCTTTATTTTTTCTAGTTATGTGAAAAGAACATGTTTCAACAGTGTTGTGAATCAATTTAGCCACTTGTGCATTGCTTTTGACTAATTTGGGGCCTTGAGAAGGGCAGCGAAGCTGGTTGAAGGGTCTAGAACACAAACCCTATGAGGAGCAGCTGAGGGAGCTGGGGTTGTTTAGCCTGGAGAAAAGGAGGCTCAGGGGAGACCATATCAGTCTCTAAAACCACCAGAAAGGAGGTTGTAGCCAGCTGGGAATTGGTCTCTTCTCCCAGGCAACCAGTGACAGGACGAGAGGACGAAGCTTTAAGTTGTGCTAGGGAAGGCTTGGATTGGACATCAGAAAGAATTTTTTGACAGAAGGGGTGATTAGACATGGGAATGTGTTGCCCAGAAAGGTGGTGGAGTCACCGTCCCTGGAGATGTTTAAGGAAAGGCTGGATGTGGCACTCAATGCCATGGTCTAATTGACAGGGTGGTGTTTGGCCATGGGTTGGGTTCAGTGATCTCTGAGGTCTTTTTCAGCCTAATTGGTTCCGTGTTTCTGTGATACTTACATGTATGTATGCTTATTACACATGTTTTTGTCTACACATATATATGTGCACATATATATGTGTCCTGAAATTTCCTGTCCTAGAAGCCACATCTGTTTTGGCATGAAATCTCCAGAAGAGATGCGTCAGCAAGCTCACATTCAAGTGGTCAGCAAAAATTTGTATAGTCAGGACAACCATCACTCTCCGCTGCAGTATGGAGTGCTGGACCATCGCATGGTGAGAACCTTTTTTTTGTTTTGTTTTCCAGACTCTTTCTGGGGACTTGTTGAAGTGATTAAAAAAAAGTTGGCCTCACTGAAATGTACTGCTTGTCCAAAATAAGTTCAAATGGGCCTTTACTTGGATTTCATAGACTACTGGCTGCAGTGCCAGCTATTTCTTCATGGTTTTGGAGGGCAGGAATGCATTCTTTTGTGGCAGGAGGCAAGTTTCTTTCTGCCAAACTGCTGGGACACCCAGAGACATCCGTCACCAGAATGCCACCGTTTAGATTAATGGGCTGTAGGTCAGTTGCAAGAGCTGTGTGAGTTCAGGTCATTGGTGTCAGCAGGGGCTGTGTGTAAAAACCATTTTTCTTAAGGGTCAGAGTGACTGTAATGCTACTGATGTGCTTCTGATGCTGGGGAGAAGCAGTGGCTGTGCTATTAGGATTCCTGACTAGCTTATAAACTGTTGTATTTTGTATCTATTCCATCAGTTACAGCTAACTCTTTTTCTCTACGTGTGTGTTCGCTTTCTCCCAAAGGGAACCAGTGAAAAAGACCGTCCCTGTGAAACCTGTGGAAAAAGTCTGGCTGATTGTTTAGGGCACTATGGGTACATTGACTTAGAATTACCATGTTTTCATGTTGGATACTTCAAAGCTGTGATAGGCATCTTACAGGTAAACATGATTACGATTTGTTTTCAGTTTCTGGTCTAAAAAATGGAAATTTTCAGGGAAAATGATGCTTGAAAGTAATTGAGAAGGCCAAAATAAGGTTGCATTATTATCTTCATGTGCATTTTCTTTTATGAAATACAGGTATTCAAAGACCAGTCTTAGGGATGTTCTTTGTAATCTCAGACTGATAAATTTAATCCATTATTTTTCTGCAGTGTGAATTAAATATATGCAGGATAATTTGTGTTTTAGAACATCCCAGTAAATCAAAGCTCTGTTTGCTTTACAGGGATTTTTAAGGCCCTGCAGAGCTTAGCTAAGGATTTGCCTCATTGGCTGTATTTTTTTGTATTCTGATGTGCTTTTTAACGTGTACTCCAGTATGTGAATTGGTCTTTCAGTCAATACAGTAGTATCTCATTCAAAAAAATTCGCTAAGTTGAAGAACTTAAGCTACAGTTCAAGAAGTTACATCTCTGAATGTGTCTCTTAGACAACTGGATTTATATGTGTTTACATTGAAGATGATCTGCAAAACCTGTTGCTGTATCATGCTGTCGGTGGAAGAAAAAAAGCAGTTTTTGGATTACCTAAAACGACCTGGCCTCACATATCTTCAGAAGAGAGGGCTAAAAAAGAAAGTGTCTGAGAAGTGCCGGAAGAAAAACACTTGTCCTTACTGTGGGGCTTTTAATGGTGAGTGTTGACATCAGCAGTTTGTGAAGTTGTCTGCTCTGCTGGTTTTTACCTTGATGGCTGTGATAGGATCCCAATCTTGAATGTGCTTGTTCATTGCACAGCTAATGGGTGTTCTCTCTGGCCTTTGTTAAGAAACAGGTAATTGCATTTTTAGGGCCAGGCACATGCTTGTTCATTTGTGTGGATATAAACAGTTTCCTTTTTGCTTGTATTATTTCATGTTTCATGGCAGTAAGTTTCATGGCTTGTTCATTTGTGTGGATATAAACAGTTTCCTTTTTGCTTGTATTATTTAATATTTCATGTTTCATGGCAGTAAACAATATTTCATACTTGAATAATGGCAAAAAAACCCCTTTTAACATGTTTTTAAAAATATTGGGAGCTATTGGCAGTGATCAATATGTTCACATAAAAGCATTGGTAGCCTTTTTATTTTGAGTGAGCATCATTTTTCATCATTGTATTAAATTATCTTTCTTAAGATTATTCCTTTTTCAGGACAGAGTATTTTTGTAAGAATTCACATCTAGTTTTCAAAATATGTCTTGGTTTTTTTTCATCTACACTGATCACATGTTACTGCTGTTTAAGGTCTTGGAGTATTACAGATTCATAGTAGATGGTTAATCCATAACTTGAAACTTCTAACTCATAAAAATTGTGGGTTGTTTGTTGTAATGTTCAACAACCTCAGTAAAAGGAGAGCTGTTTTATCATAAATGCCCTATGTACACATAGCAGGCATAAAGAGTAGGCATTTAGAAAAGTTACGTGATGGGTCATTATACTTCAGTAAAAAAAATTGAGCATCTGGACTGGTCTGTGGAGGTTTTATGAATAATGTTAGCTCCATGACATGAAAACATTTATCAGATTTTTCTGATAATTCATTTGCAAAATTACTTTAGCAGATAGTGGTATGATACATAAATGGCACTTCTTAGTCCTGGTTTCAGTGTGGGAACTTCTACTTCAGAAATACCTGCTGTGAATGAGGTGAAGCTGAATTAAAGCGTGGTCTAAACCACCTACTTTCAGCTTCAGAGGCTGCATCATGATGTAGATACATCAAGGCATCCATATAAGAAGGTATGGCTTGCTTGTCCTTTGGTTGCTCTGTGAGTTTAGGAAACTATTTAATAAAGCTGATAAAGTTTTGTTTTATTCTTGTGTTTATTGAAGGTTTAGCTTGTTTTGGAACTGTAGCTTACTTAAGTTTTGGTGGTGTTTTGTTTTGTTTGGTGCTTTTGTTATTTTGAAATAAAATCCCAAGATAATCCATATTTAATTCCTTGCAGGAACTGTGAAGAAGTGTGGTTTGTTGAAAATAATACATGAAAAGTACAAGACAAATAAGAAAGTCATAGATCCAATAGTATCTACTTTTCTCCAGTCCTTTGAAACTGCCATTGAATATAACAAAGAAGTAGAACCCTTATTGGGAAGAGCTCAGGTGAATTTTATTATAACCTAAATTTTTTGCTAGTTTTTGTGCATGAAATAAAACTCGTCAAAAGTTTTCAGTGTATCAAGTGAAGTCTTGTGGTGATCCAAGAATTTTGTATATCAAAAGATTCATGAAGAATGTTTGTACCCAGTGCAATAATGTTAACTTTGCTAAAATGAGAAATTTAGTACATTAGGATGTTCTGATACGCCATTACCTGCCTGTGAAGAAAGGGATGTACTAGGTGTGTTACGCTTCTATAAACTAGATAAGGAAGAAGAAACACAGATCCATATAAAGTTTGCATGTGTATATAGATTCACTGTAACTCCAATATGCACTTTTTTTTCCTTCAGAATTTCTTAATGTTGAGAAGGAGAGAGAAGGCTTAGTTCAGTAATTTTTTGTTTTATTTAGCTTTTCATTGCATGCAGTTTTGTTTCTTTCTTTGCAAGCTGGAAAGATCTCCAGGTACATACTTGGATGGAAAAAGTAGTGAATACAGCTGTAGCTGTAGTAAGAAGAGAGAAATTAAGTTCTGAAAAAATACCTAGAAAGTACTGTAATAAAGTGATTTATTAATAAAATGAATACAATGTGCTGTAAGTTTGTTGTAGGTAATTGAGTTGCTTCATCTATTAACAATGAAATACTCTCCACTGATTCTTGAGACAAGAGGGCAACACAATAATAAGTAAATACTCATATATAGGGAAGAAATGGAAGGAAAGAATATTTCAAGTTAACATCTGAGATGGCAAAACCATTGGTTTAGAATAAATAAACCAAAACATAGTTTTGTTTGCATGAATAGTTCTCTGTTTGCCTTTGAAAGAAACTATTCTGAACTATTTCTGATCATTAAAATAAAGAGAGGAGGGAAGCATTGAAACTTGACATGTCGGCTTCTTCTCCCCATTTTCCCAATGGATTTTGTAGGAAAACTTGAACCCTCTGGTAGTATTGAACCTCTTTAAAAGAATCCCAGCAGAAGACATCCCTCTACTTCTAATGAACCCACAAGCAGGTAAACCTTCAGATTTGATCCTCACACGACTCCTGGTGCCTCCACTGTGTATCAGACCCTCTGTCGTGAGCGACTTGAAGTCTGGCACCAACGAAGATGATTTGACGATGAAACTGACAGAGATCATTTTCCTCAATGATGTAATAAAAAAGGTAAGTCAGCCTTCAAAAAGATTTTTTTAGAATTGAATATAGCGAGTGGGTTTACTGCTTACAGTCTGGTGCTGTATTTCTGTGTTGTTGGGCTTTTTATTGAAAGAATAGGAGAAGCTCTATTCATACAGAGCTGGCTGACTGGCTGCTTGCAATGTAGGACCTCCTGAAGATCTGCTGGAATTCTTAAGGGAAGTATTCTTCTCATTTCAGCTCTGGTCTGTTAACTCTTTTCTTCTTTTTTCTTCTTTTTTTTTTTCCTCTTCCATGACTGTCACACTTTTTGAGTGGTCACAGTGAAAATACTACACTTACTGATTTGTGTTGGTTTTTTTTTTCTTGTAGACCTTCCTCTTCTTTTACATCTTTGTCCTTTCTTTATTCCACCATCTGTTCTTGAGAAATCAGATTTAGCGTAGACATCAAATTGAGACTAAAAGAATGTTTGACATTTTATCATTTGTTTAGAAGAGCACTTCTACCAGAATAATATTTTTCACACTTATCAAAACTCCTCCTTTGTCAGGCAAACAGAATGAATTGAGTACTAACTCTTCCATGATTGAAAAATTATTAACTACTGATCTTCCTGTCTGTTATGTTAGCTTAAGTGGATTGGAAAAAATGTAGTTTAAACAAATACCTAGTTTTGTGAGCATTTGTTCAAAGCCCGTATTAGTCAAAAGACTTTGTTTTTTGCTGGGTTCCCTTGTGACAGGCCTTATGCTCTAGCAATATGCATCCTATTAAAAAGATTTTTTGCCTTTTTCATTACAATCTATGAAAGTTCCATAATGTTATTTGCAAAGGAAGAGTTGTACTCATAACAGAAAAATTCTTGGCTAGTTTAATACGTGTTGTTACTATTTTCTGAATTGGATGACTATTTTTTTTAGCATAGGATATCAGGAGCCAAAACACAGATGATTATGGAGGACTGGGATTTTCTTCAACTGCAGTGTGCCCTGTACATTAATAGTGAGCTCTCTGGAATACCCCTCAACATGGCACCTAAAAAATGGACCAGAGGTTTTGTTCAGAGACTTAAGGGAAAGCAAGGTTTGTCTAAAAAGTTATTAATTAATTATTAATTAAATATTAATTTATCTTTTTTTATAGTTGAACCACAAGTCTTAGCTATTGCCAAGTGTCTCTGCTACTGTTGTGTAGCACTTCAGTGCTGTACCTTAAAAGATGTTCTAATGTGCTGTCTTAACAGATAACATTTTGAAAACTATTTTTATTTAGAGTTTTAAATGTTTTGTTTTGTTAGGTCGGTTTAGAGGCAATCTGTCAGGAAAGAGAGTGGATTTTTCTGGCAGAACAGTCATTTCACCTGATCCTAACTTAAGAATAGATGAAGTAGCAGTGCCTATTCATGTTGCTAAAATACTGACCTTTCCTGAAAAGGTAAGTAGTATAGGACTCAAAAATTCTTCCTGTTCCTGTTTTTTTTTTCCTAAGCCAGACCTCAGTGTTGTTTCTTTACTCATTCTAAAAGGGAGTAAATTATGAATTGTGTTTGAAATGCCATTCAGTGGTGTTCTGCCACTTCTGTTGCTGCTGGCAAGTAAAGATTTGTAGTACTGGATATAGGCAAGTGCTGACAAGATGTGGTGTAAGGAGTGACATCTCTAGAAGGAAGAGTTTTGCTTCCTGTCTTTTCAACTCATTCATAGATTCATATGAAGGAGTGGTTGGGTATTTTTATTTCTAAGTTTACCTCCCGTATTTTTAGTTTAATTTCCCTCTGATATTCTGCTCAAAGATTGGTTGATGTTCTCCTCCTCTATTCCCTCTTGAAAGTTCCCCTCAGCAGCTGGAGGCTGTGTAGGGGGATTGTCAGTTGAGCCTAAATTTTGAGAACACAAAAACTGCCAGTAAAAACAAGATCCTGAAACATGTTTTGTTTGTTTCTGATTGAAGTCTTTATGCAACAGGTGAACAAAGCAAATATTAATTTTATGAGGAAACTTGTCTGCAATGGTCCTGATGTTCATCCTGGAGCAAACTTCATACAGCAAAGGCACACTCAAATGAAAAGGTATCATGCTTATCTGTAATGATTCACTTTTTATTTGTCCCCATCAACTTGTTCTTCTTGCTATGTGAAGGCAGTTATATCTGCAGGGATTAAAATCTATTTTTAGAATCTTTCATAAGGGGCAATAGAAAAAGAATTGTCTTTATGTTCTCAGGTGTAGTGTACAAGTTTTTTTAAATACTCTCTTGCATGTAAACTGAAGTGCACATGCTAATGCTGTTGAACTGCAATTAGATTTATATTTTTTATTACTGAGTTTATCAGTTGAAATAGAGGGTGTAGTACAGACATAAGTGAAAACAGGCAGTTTTGGGCAAGCTGTAGTGGCTGTTCTCATGAGAGAGCTAATCTGCAGTCAGTTTATGGGTAGGAAGAAGGGATAATACATGACTGGAACTTCCTGTACTTTCTGATACAATTGAAACAAATTCTGTGGTTTTACAAATGGACTTTTTTCTTACTTTTTGTTCTAATCATTGTAGCTTTGTTGACTAATCTCAGAATACATTCATTGCATAAAATAGCAGTGACTGATGTTCAATCCACACAGGTTTTGTCTTCTAGTTATCGTAATACAAATACTCCAGCATTTAATGGAAAAGTTGGCATTATAAGCACAGAATTAATTTTCAGTTGTCTTTCTGTCTACTGTCTCTGTATCTTCTGACTGCATTATTATATCTTCCTATGAAGATTTTTGAAATATGGGAACCGAGAGAAGATGGCCCAGGAGCTGAAGTTTGGTGATATTGTGGAGCGACATCTTATAGATGGTGACATCGTCCTGTTCAACCGGCAGCCCTCCCTGCACAAGCTCAGCATCATGGCTCACATTGTGAGTGCACACAGGCTAGCACAGAGATGGTGCAGCCTGCAATATTAGGCACTTGACCTTTATGGTGTTTCTGTCCTACATGAGCAAAAATAAACAGCTCCTGCTGAAACAGTTTGTGGGACAAGGAGGAATGCAATGCACTTGTGCCTGTGCATGGGAATTCAGGTGTACCTGGGCCAGGATGCTGTGTGCACACTTCTCCCAAGAGCCATAATTGACCTAGTTATGTATACTTCTTGTGTGAGCATTTCATTTTTGTAGAGTTGATGTGATCTCTACAAAGCACGTTGTCTTCTATGCTTTTTATAAATTCTTCATAATGAAAATTATTAGCTCCATTTCTATAATATAATGTGAGTACAATTTCTGTCAGTTTCTAGTTGAGTTAAATTCTATAATCAGGAATTTTGACTCACGTCTGTAATATAAAGATAACGTCTGCAAGGAAGCACTGACTTTTCTTTAGCCATACCCAGCTGTGTGTGTATCCTTCTTTATTTCTTTTTTCCTTTTCCAGGCTAGAGTAAAACCTCATAGGACATTCAGGTTCAACGAATGTGTCTGTACACCATACAATGCAGACTTTGATGGAGATGAGATGAACCTCCACCTTCCTCAGACAGAAGAAGCAAAAGCAGAAGCACTTGTTTTAATGGGGGTAGGTAGATAAAATGCTCAGGTTGAGATTTTGCTGGTTACAGGTGGGCTGAGCCCTTCAGTTCTTAACTTGCATGTGAAATCTGAAATACTGTCTAGATTACTGGGTGGGAATAATTTGCAACTTTGGAGCTGCCTGAAAATTCTGCAGGAGGGACTTCAGAATTAGGGCTGTTCTATACTAGTAGTCTAATAGCCTTAGGTTCAACATCTGTGGAAAATGCAGTGGTTTTAAGATGTCATCATTATGTTTCTGCCTGACTGTCCTTAGAGATTGCTACCAGGCTAGGGTGACTCTGTTAGCAGCAGATAAATCATTTGCTTCTGGTCGGACAGCCTGGGAATTGCAGACAGACAGACCAGCTGGAAATGAGGCGGCGATACTGGGCTTGAACTGGAGAAGGCAGCTTCCCAGAGATGGCAGGAGAAGGCAGGTTCATAGGGCAGGGTCATAAAGGAAGAAGGGAGGGTAGATAAATAGGGATCTGATGGTTGTAAGCTTTGATCTGTGGTGTGAAAGTAGAGTCAGTAGCACCAAGCTGAGGGTTTATTGATCCATTGCTCCTTTAGGGTTACTGAATGCCACTGCTGTTTCAGATGTACCCATACAATTGTTGGCTGCAGTATGTAGGGGCTTTCTGAACTGATTTGTGAGCTTGAAAAAACACCCCCAGTGTGTGATTCAGGTCTGTGTGGGCATGTGTTCACCTGCTGCATAGGTGGGGGTGATTAACTGGACCAGTAGTTTGAGTAAAACATAAGAACATGTAGGGGTAGCTTGATACCCATCAGAAGGGACCACACAACTTGGAATATTCCAGTAGATCCCTGTAGTGAATGTAACATCTCTTGTCCTTCCCCTGTTCTCAAAGCTAGCTTGTCTCCCCTTCCCTGTCCCTACCAGAACACAGTTGTTTGCCACTTCTGCTTTGGAAACAGAATATTTGATTTCCAGTAGCTTTTCTCAGACTATTCCTTAACTTTCAATAGAGGTGCATGGACTGAAGTGAATTGAAACTTCTGGTTTTATTTTTTCTGTCATTTTGAAGAAAGCTGTAGTTTGATTTAGAGTAAGCTTTGACCATTTCACCATAAAATAAATGTCTTAAATGCTAAGTTCCCTTTTGAGTAGCAAAATGGAATAAAAAAAAAAGAATATCATGTCTTCAAATGCATAATGTATTTTTGTGTCATGCAGACTAAAGCAAACTTGGTAACACCAAGAAATGGAGAACCTCTTATTGCTGCTATTCAAGATTTCCTCACAGGTGTGTATGAGCTTCTTTCAGAGCTGTATGATCTCACAGTTGTTCTTTCAGAATCACTTACGTTTTTTCAGGGTTTTTCTATGTTAATTAAAAGCTTTCTCCTTTCACAAGTCAAAGTGACAATATGAAATAAGGCCATTGTTTACCTGAAATGTAATGATGTTCTCAGGGTAATTTCTGATGCTGTCTATCTTTGTAGCTGCTATTATTACTGCTTTTGAGTGTATTATGCTGTGCTTTTCTGCAAATGAATATTTGGGATCTTCGTCCATGTTAGGCAGACAATGTAAACTGCTTATGATTATGGTAGAGGAGTTGATTTCACTCAATAAAAATTAGTTTTAACCTACAGTATGTACTTTCAGTGTCCTTAATTTTTTAGGGAATGTTCAGTGAATGTAAGGAGGAAAGCGTACAAAGATAAACACCAAGGCTTTATTTCACTGGTGGAATAGAGTCTAAGAGCAAGAGAGTACATCATAGAAATATGCTGTTTCTAATTTTTAGATGTTTAGTGTGGAGCAATTAAAATTCTGGAAAGGATTTACAACTGAAGCTGTCTAAACTATTGTCATTTAGGATAGTAACTACCTGACTAGTATTAGAATGAAATAATTGACACTGAATATGCAATAGCTTTTAAATTGAATCTAAATTTAGTCTGTCGTATACTTTTCTCATTCCAGGTGCCTATCTTCTTACATTAAAAGATACTTTTTTTGATCGAGCCAAAGCCTGTCAAATTATTGCTTCTATCCTGGTTGGCAAGGATGAAAAGATCAAAGTTCGTCTTCCACCCCCAGCAATTCTAAAGGTGTGTCAAACTGTTTTTTTCATGTTTCTAAGACTTTCTCTATAGTGTATTCTTGACCCATGGTGATGTTATCTTTAAAGTCCTAAAATTTTAAACCAAAGATACTTTATAAAGAAGTAATTATAATGTTGCAACCTCTTTGAGAAATGAAATGACAGCAGCAGCTGTCTAATCAGAAAGGGGAACATGACAGTAAGAGGGAGCAATAGAGCACATTTTTCTGAATGCATGCACATACCCTGTTGTAAAGAACAACTGTTCAGCACTCAGGGGGTTTAAATCTATAAAAGTGCATAATATTTTTCGAAGGAATGGTACTATGTGCTTCTACATGTGCAATTCTCTGTAGACAGATTCTGTATATAAAACAGTTTTACAATCAAATTCTTGCTTCTTCGTTTTCTGTAGTTGTAGCATAAACTTGTAATCTTAATTCTTTTCCTTCTGTTTCTCTCAGCCTGTAACACTCTGGACAGGAAAACAGGTTTTCAGCCTCATTCTCAAACCCAGTGATGATTGTCCTGTAAAAGCCAACCTACGAACAAAGGGCAAACAGTATTGTGGCAAAGGGGAAGACCTGTGTTACAATGATTCTTGTGAGTGACACTTCTAAAGCTGTATTTTGGAATTCTTCAAAGAAATCATAGAAATTGTTGAGCTCACTGTAGGAGTTGAAGCAGAACTTTACATAAGTGTTCTTGAAATTAAAAATAAAATCTTGCAGTTTTTCTCAAGAGTTGAAGTCATGCTGAACACCAAAGAAAAGATTTGGATGTTTTCTTAAATGTCTTTTGTATGATGCTCAGCTTGTCATGATGCTAACTTAGTGTTTGAAGGTGAGAAAGAGGAAACCAAAGCTTAGGGAGTGGTTATACAGAGGTCAAATGGAAAAATTTAGTCTCTTAAGTGGGGGTAGTAATAGAGGGATTAGAAGTCAAACACTGAAAAGAGTTAGAATATGCAGGGAAGATAGAAATCCCTAGGATATCAAGCCATCCATGTCCTTCCAGTTAGGGAAATCAGTGGCAAATGGAATGCAGAGCACCATGGTTGAAAAGGCGGTAGGAGATGAGCAAGACTTTGCTTGTAATTAATTTAACATTTGTGGGGTGACTGTTGGAGAGGAACTTGAGCAGGCAGGGTTAGGCTGGTTCCTTGCTGCTCAGAAGTGTAAGTTGAGGAGTGATTGGTTTATATTAATTCTGTCATGCAATGTGGCCTCAAGAAAGAATTTCCCAGTTAGCACTCAAGTCCCCTCTACAGCAGACTGAGTGATTTCTGTAGATGAAAGGACTACTCTGTGCTATGAAGTTGGTTGTAAACAGGGTGGAAAAATTTTTTTCAGCCTCTAAATACTGTAGGACAAAAGGCCACAAAGCAATCCTGCTCACACTCCTGTGAACATAAGACATCTTTATTTCATAGTCTGTTCATTTTAGGAAATATGGGAAGAATTTCAGCTTTCTGAGTTTGACAGGAGCACGCGATGTGGAAAACTTTTAGATTTCATTGTTGGCTGTGTTCAGTTCTCTGAAAAAAAATTCATTTCTGATGGTGTAGTAATTATCTTCAGAAAGTTCTCTGCAAATTCTCTGAAGTCTCAAGAAAACCTGGTATCATGTTTTGATTTGATATAATAAGTAATAGAGCAGTCACTTGTGCTTCAAGAAGATGATACCTAAATTCACATCGAAAATATTGAGCATGGACAAATCTTTTATTTAAAAATTCTCTCCATAAGGATGTTAGTGGATGTGTGTTAGTGAATTCTTTTTGCCTTTTCATTTCTAGATGTCACAATTCAAAACAGTGAGTTAATGAGTGGCAGTATGGACAAAGGAACATTGGGGTCAGGATCCAAGAACAACATCTTCTACATCTTGCTGAGAGACTGGGGCCAGGTGGAAGCTGCAGATGCCATGTCACGTCTGGCCAGACTTGCTCCAGTCTATCTGTGTGAGTACATTTCCTTGGAAAATAGTACTTTAATGCAGAAGTAAAGAGCAAGCAAGATTTTTTGCTTCAAATATGGCATGTTGTACTTTAAGAAAAATATGCTCGTTTTGAAGCTGGCAGACAGTGAGACAACTTGTTTATGGAGTGGTTGTGATGGTCACATGATGGGAGGTGAAATTGCAAGATCCCAGTAATAGTTCCTGGGTTTAATTTGTTCTCTCTTTATGAGATTGAGCTATCAAAATAATTTATTTTCTTTTTAATAATAGCTAATCGTGGCTTTTCAATTGGAATTGGTGATGTAACCCCTGGGCAGGGCCTGCTAAAAGCTAAGTATGAGCTCCTGAATGCTGGCTATAAGAAATGTGATGAGTATATTGAAGCTCTGAACACTGGCAAACTACAGCAGCAGCCTGGTTGTACTGCAGAAGAGACACTAGAGGTAAACTTTTTTATTTAGATCACTATCCATTTTGAGTAGAGGCTTCACAAATATATTGATGTACATTATGATGTCTTAAGTTGTCTTCGGAAATATAAAAATACAAGCAAATATAGTCCCTAGGCATGCAACTTGAGCTGAGTCTATATAGACTTTAATATGCTTGTTCTGCTAAGAGATTGTCATGTCCTAGATACCCATCTTATCCCAACAAAGACATTTTCTGCAGCAAACTGGAAGTTAGGCAAGCTAACATTTAAAACTGTTCTACCTGAAGCAACGACTGCGTTTCTTTGTCTTTACTGTATCTTGAATTCCCTTTGACTACTGAAGGTGTTGCTGGGAGTGATAGAGTTCTGTTTAAGTGTTTCTTAGAAAATTCTGAACCTCTGATATACTGTATTTCAGGCCCTAATCCTTAAAGAACTGTCTGTTATCAGAGATCACGCTGGCAGTGCCTGTCTCAGAGAACTGGACAAGAGCAACAGTCCCCTGATCATGGCTCTCTGTGGTTCTAAAGGTAGGGATAGCTGAAGTTGGCATGTAGGTTGCTCACTCCATCACTTCTGTGAAAATTACCTGTTCCATCTTTATAGTTTGTTTTATACTGTCAGTTGAGCAAGTTCATGCTATAGCTGTTTTAAGTGGCTCAGTAAGTACAGGTTGGGTATAGTTAGTTAAAATCAAGTTGATGTTTTGTTATTTTTGCGTCTTAAATTTTAGTACAAATTGGAAAACATCTTTTTGGAACTTTGGATGTTCTTAGGACTTGAACTAATTAATCAGTAAAAAGTTTTCAGTTGTTTCTACTTCAAGCATTTTTATCATGTAGAAAAATCAACTGTAAATGATACATTTAGAATTAGAACTAACATTTCCTAAAATTGTGGAATTATTTGACCTTAAAGATCATCTAATTCCAACCCCACTGCCATGGGTTGGGACACCTTCCACCAGACCAGGATGGGGCATCCACAGCTCCTCTGAGCAACCTGTTCCAGTGCCTCACCATCTTCATAATAGTTTCTTCCTGATGTCTAATCTAAACCTGCCCTCTGTCAATTTGAAGTAATTCCCCCTGTTCTACACTACATGCCCTTGTGTAAAGACCCTCTCTGTCTTTCTTGTAGCCCCTCCTTAGGTACTGGAAGGTGCTATAAGGTCTCTCAAATTCTCGTCTGAGCTTTCATTTGTTTCCTATAAGAATTTGATGAAATCACTTAACCTTTTGCCTTTTTTAGCTGTCTAATAAATAGTGGAAAGCCTCATAGTGACATGATGTATCCTAAAGAAATACTGAAATCTAAGAAGAGTAATATATAAAGTGTATAATTTTTGTGGGGGTGATGGAGAGGCATTGTTTGCAAACATAATCAGCAAATAAAACTTCTGAGTTAGTGACTTAGTTCTCTGGGACTTAATTTGTTCCAGGAGTCCTGGTAGATACTGAACCCTTTATGAAAAATATTGTTAAAATATGTTTATTGAAGAAATTGTGAAACAGAATATGTAGGTTAGGATCATGGGCTGTGTAAAACAGAATCCATAATACAAACCAGGATAATATAAGGACTGGAATCAAATAATGGTGGCGTAATTGTCTGTGACCCAAAGGAAAAAAAAAGAAAAGTTGGCTGTATCATAGACTTAATTGTCAGCCTTTGCACAAATGCTGAAATGAACAGGACAAGTAACACAAAAGCTTCTCTAACTCTTGCAGTTCTGTTTTGTTGAGCAATTATGAGGCTAAATAATAGATCTTCATGGAAGTGAAGATAGCTCATCAGGGAAGCAGTATATTCCTCATTTGTGATTGAGGGGCTTTCTTTCCCTTTCTGTCTTTTCAGGCTCCTTCATTAACATATCCCAGATGATTGCTTGTGTAGGTCAGCAGGCTATCAGTGGGTCCCGTGTTCCTGACGGCTTTGAGAACAGGTCCTTGCCTCACTTTGAGAAGCATTCTAAGGTAATTCTGTACATTTACAACAAACTCTGAAGGAGAGTGAAACAAGTTTCCTTAAGGCATTTTGAGAAGGATGCATGATAAAATCCGTTGTCGTGATATGCTGAAGGAAAAGGATCAGGTATGGTCAGTGTAAAATGCTTTGTGTGATTTGGGAGTTAACAACAGTGTTCTGAATTGCCACAGGATGTCTAGTTAGCTTGACTGTTTACAGCTAAGCCTTGCTTTAACCTTTCTAATTTAGGAAAATTAAAGTGAGGTGATAATACATTTTTGGTTCTCTTGAGAGTCCTAAAAATAATTTGTCAAAGTTTCTCTCTGGTGTTGTTTCACTGCACTAATACTTTTCAGGAAAACTGCTGAATGTATGTTGGTATTTTTAAACAGGTGAGACATGCCAGATAAACCACTCTGGAGTCTGTTTTTTCTCTTTTTCCACCAGGATAGGTATCATGGGTTACTGTCAGTGTTTCATGTTTCAGTTCTGTCCTACATGAAGCCATAATGGGTCTCATGCATTTATTCATATAATTCAGTGAGATTAATTTTTTTTAAAGTGCTGTTTGAAATCTGAGGAACAGTAAAGAAGGTTCAGGGTATAAGCCCATAGTCTAATTAGTGTGTTAGCTAAGGCTCAGATGTTAGCTATGACACTTGCGTTTGTCACTAAATTCTAAATTTCAGTTTCTGAGTTCTGTAACATACTGAATAAATAGAAAAAGAAACAATACTTCATGGTTTAGATGAGAAGACAGAATCTAGCTCTAGCTTTTTTTCTAATTTAGAAAGCATTACCTGTTAAATAACAACAAAAAGTGGTTTTTGACTTGAAGGAAGTCAAAATGCCTGTGTAAATTTCATTGGCAAAAACTTTCCTCAGGGGTGAGGGCAAATCATTCCAAAAATTAATTTTATACATATCTCCAGTCATATTTTTTCTGGATTCCTTAGTCTTCAGCAAATGCCTTAGCACTACTGTGGCAAAATGGACATTCTTAATTGCCTTTTCAATTTTTGCAAGTTTAAGAGAGCCTGAAGCGTTGGTATAGTGTTTGGAAGGAAAAGCTTGAAGTGTGACAAGGTTTGTAGGAGGAAGGAGAAAGTCTGTAAAATTAGTTTGGAAGAACTAGGCAAGGGTATCCGAAACCTTTATTCAGATCTAAAATACAAACATGGAACTTGAGAGCTAAGCAGAGCTGAGATCATTGTCCTGTGTTGGTGGGGCTATTGGCTAATTTTCAGGAAGAATTTAGATGACATGCACCATGCTTTTCCGTAACATACAGAACATACATTGCATTTTAACTGTGTTTTTCCTGCTCTCCCCTGCAGCTCCCTGCAGCAAAAGGCTTTGTTGCTAATAGCTTCTATTCTGGGTTGACTCCCACTGAATTTTTTTTCCATACAATGGCTGGTCGGGAAGGTCTGGTTGATACAGCTGTAAAAACAGCAGAAACTGGATATATGCAGGTAACTGTCAACAGAGTGAGGGTTTTATCAGTCTTGAAAAATGTGGATATTTCTCACGTGCATGTTGAGGCAACAGATCAGGGGGAAGTGCAAACACTGTGTGTGTGTTTTCAGTGTAACAGAGTAATTTATACTGTGAAATACATGGCTTGGTCTGTTCTCCAGGAGGTGTGGAGTTTGTAAATGAGACCTCAGCCAATGGTACAGTAACATGCTTGTATTAAGCTGTTTCCTCTTGAATACAGGTTGTAAAAGTCCTTGTTCTGTGCAGTTGTTGAGGACTACTTTCTGTGTAGCGTGTTCCTAAAACTGATGGGAGTGATGACAGAAACGCAGCTACAGCTCCCTTTCAGTGTCTGGTCTCTCTAGGTAAGAGGCACCTTGGCCATATAGACTTAGACTGGTTCTGTAAGACTTTAGTCTTTGGCTGTGCCTCCTGTGCAAATAAATGTCCCTCCAACAAAGCTTCATGATATTATTGTGCAGTCTTAAATCTTCTGTTCCAACATTTAAGTAGTATTTAAAGTATAGCCCTCTTCCCAGTGTAACAGGCAGTAGAAAAGCCAAGATAATTTGGGGCTGAGAACACATTCCAAGATACACAAGTAACCGTACAAAGACAGAAAAAACCCGCCTTTTGGGGTGGGTGACTAATTAGATCATTTGTCTCCAAAACTAATGGAATAATCTTGGCATGTGTGCAAGTATTTACAAATATATATAAATATAATAAGCAACCTGCAAAATATTTTTCATCTTCAACTTTCTTCCTATATGAATGAAATGTAGCACTTGGACTTCAGAATTTAAAAAAAAAATCTTAACGTTTATTTTATCTTACCTTTTTTCTTACCAGTGAGAAAAAAGTACCAATTTATAGTCTAGTTATGTGATCTAATTTGCTTTTGTGGAACAATGAAATCCATCTTTCAAGTAAAAATGTTTTTAACCTAAAATGCTTCATAGCATGCTTTCTTTTTGGGATGCAAATGAAGATGGTAGTTAAGGGATTTCCCAATATAAGGAGTTAATGTAAGAAAAGCAGATAACCCAGACAGAAAAATGGCTTTGGCAGATGACTTTTTTGGTTTTTGTCAGTGAAAACAATCATTGAGTGGCTCTGCTTTCATACACAAAAAGAATTGTATCCCTCGAGAAATAAACCTGCTTGGAATAATGTGAATACTATGTCTAAAAAAACCCAAATAAATCCCTCAAACGACAATAGGTTCTTGCAGCTTAGCATTAGTTCATTAAGTTTCCTATACAATGGAATTCTAAGTGTGGAGTGTTGTGTTGATGCTTGAAATTTTGTTGACTTTTGTGTTCTGTGAAATGTACAGTAAAGCCTTAGGGGTAATGTATGATGTTAAATAGGTTTTCATTCCTGCTCATCCCTGTGTCCGATTTATTTCCTGAGTCCAGTTTCTGTACTTGTAATGCAAATCAACAGCTGTTTTTAAAAAGATCCATTTTACTTTTCCTTGTACTCTTGTTTTTTTCCCTTCAGAGACGTCTGGTAAAATCCCTTGAAGATCTTTGCTCACAGTATGATTTAACAGTCAGAAGTTCTACAGGTGACATTATACAGTTTATTTATGGAGGAGATGGCTTGGATCCTGCAGCTATGGAAGGGAAGGATGAACCACTGGAATTCAAGCGAGTTCTAGACAATATCAGGGTAAGGATTCCTGAAATCCTTTTTGGAAGTGTGAAAATACTATTAAGCGTGGAGGAGAAAGTAGTAAATGATGGGGAAAACTGTTTCACTTAAAGTATTTATTTTCAAATTGCCTTTTTTGAGTGGTCCTGGTCAGTCTTTCAGCATGTGTATTCTAAGAGTAATAGATTTTTTTTTACAGTGTAACAGAGCAATTTGTGTACAGAGACCAAACTGTGTATAAGCTGTGAAAAGTAAAATTTCTTTCTGTGCTTGAACATAGTTTTAGGGCCTAATATCCAACTCACTAGATAAATTACAACTGGCTTATTTGGGTACTAGTTTGGTAGGTTGCACAAAATAATTCCCTGTTGAATCATGAACGTTCTTTGAGTTGAACTGCCTGATCGTTGTTCAATAATATTGTGATGTTTGAAGACCTGTATTGTTTAGTTTTGGTTTTAGTTGGTTGGTTGGTGTGTCATGACTCCCTTCCCCCAGAGAAAAGCCTTTTGCTGAAATAACTGTCCAGCTTTGTGTAATAGGAGTGTAATAAATGGATAGAACTAGAAATGTCTAGGTGTATACCTTCAGATTTGCAGAAAGAAGTAGAAGTGATTGTGGCCCTTCTTCTCATGGTAGTCTGATATAGTATAGTAAACCAAAACCAACCAAGCAAAAAACTCCATTAAACAAACTACAAAAAGACAACCAAAACTAAAGAATGCTGTTAATCAGTTCTACGTATCTGTATTCTGTGTCGTTGCAATGGAGCTTTTGTGCATGTGCTGTCTGTGAAGAAGTCATGTTTTTTCCTGTTAAGGCTGTCTATCCGTGCCGAAGTGAACCAGCCCTTAGCAAAAATGAATTGGTGTTAACATCCGAGTCCATCATGAAGAAGAATGAATTTCTTTGCTGCCAAGACAGTTTTCTGCAGGTAATTCTCTCACTTCCTTATCAACTGATTATCTTTTCCTTATAAATTAAGGACAGGACTTTAGCCTGTCTGGAGACTACTTACATGTCTTTTAAGGGTGAGTGAAGGTTCACATGATTGCTTCCACTTCGAATTATAAAATTCAATCTGTGTGAAAGAGCATTGGGCAATTTTAATATTTATGAGAGCAGCCACTCTCAAGACTTCCTTGAGAATCACTGATCAAAACTGTAAATTAACCTGCCTGTAGAATTAACCTTACCTCCATAAAAAGCTGTTACCTTGATGAACCTTCTGATTACTGGCAGTGATGAGAACAAGATTAATTTAATGACCTGTGTTTGAAGGGTTTCTTTTTAATAGATCAGAGTGTTTCAGAACACAAGGTAAACCTGAATTGCACTTCAGAGTTGTGTGATACAGATACAGATACACACAGATAGAGTGGAGCTGAAAAAATAGTTATATCCATATTTGAAATATGGTGTAAATCTTAACTGCAAGTCTGAGGGAAAAGAAATCAAATAATTTAATATCAGAGTTTGGGGGGATGAAGCTGTTATTTGAAGTATACATCTTTTAAATCGTATAATGAAAATCTAAATAATGGTTACTAATTTCAGAGGCACAGATATGGCTACATCACCTTAGTGATATTTAGTTTAAGATTTTTAAGTTTTAGTTATATTTTCTTCTTTCCTTTTTTTTTCTGTTCATCCTTGAAGACATTAACTGAGACAGGTTATGAAAAATATAATGAGGTAATCATAGCATGTGTGTGCACTGTGTGAGAATTAATATTAGTGCTTTTTAGCTAAAGATGTGTGTATAGTGCTAAAGCGATTGATTAGCATATATAGATTACCGCTTGTTAGATTATGATGTAGGTGTTCATCACAATTATTTAACTTTTTTTAATGTGGAAGCTGTGATACGTTAATTAATACCCATTGCTAAATTGAAGGATTTTGAGGAATCTTTCTTTTGGTCCTTGACTCCTCTTTCTAAAACTCATTTTTTCAGTCTCTAGAGATAATAGCATGTTTTTCTAGTGTTTTCCTATCCATTCCTCCACTTTTCCATTCCAGAGCAGAGATGCTTCTTAGTGCTGTTATTTTAGCAGGAGGTTCCTGTAATGGGCTTATCCACTCTAGTCCAGAACACAGTGTGTCTAAACAGTCTCTTCCAAACAGACAGCATTCATTCTTCCTGCACTCTGCCCTTGCTGGAGGGAATTCAGCTGATGAAAAAGCAGATTGGTGGCTGGCACAGTTTCAATTGTGTTAATGTTTTGTCATACTTGATTACATTAAGGTACAGGTGAAGGGAAATTTATTTTTCTTCTGATTGGAATTGGGGAAATCCTTAACCCTCACAATTAAAAAAAAAAAGCCAGTCATTTTTCTGTGGGTTTTTTGAGATGTTAGAATAGGAGTGCTGGGATTGTGGTGCAAACACGGAAGAAGCTCAGCACACAGTCTGTCAGTGCTGCCACATGCAGAGTTGACCTACTGGGTCTGCCTGAACTGGAGCAGATTTTGGCTGAATCTCATGACATTGTCTGTGCCACTGCATTTCAGTGGCTTCTTCACTGCAAGGATTGCAATGCAAGCAGTGCTTCAGGTGTATAAATGGTCCCACTCACTTGGGTGCTGGGGCACCTGGTGCAAACCTGGGTGAGCGTGGCTTATACCCTGAGCTGCCCTTTTGACTAAACAGCAGCTCTGTAGGAGCTGGCAAGGCCCATGTTGAGCAAGATCTTACTGAGCCCATTTGGTCCCTTTTTGTTAATCTGGTCCAAAATAAGGTTATGGATTTAGAAGGTGTGAAAAAAATCAATGTTCTTTTTGAGTCCACTCTGGAAGTTACATGAGTACTCTATGAGCACTCTTTGCTCATAGAGTACGGTGTTGCACTAGAGGTTTTAAGTCCAGAGAGAGAGAGATAAACTCAACAAAGAGTGAGCTACATTTTCATTCCATTTGTAGCATATCCATAGTTTGGATAAACTGCCAACAGATACTTGAAAGTTGAGGAGAATAGGTAATTTCCTCCTTTAGGTCTTCTGCATGAGTACAAATTTGACAATGAAAAATAAGTCTTCAGAGATTATCTTTTATCTTCCACCTTTTCTGACTGATGTATAGAAATAACATAATTTGAGTACCATATTCAGAATTATGTATAACAATTGATTTACTGTGTTGGAGTTGTTTGGATTTTTTTAAAAGTACTTTGGAACTCAGGCACTGTCAAAGTGGAAAAGTCTTCTGCAAGTCCTGCAACGTTCTTTTTTTTATGCATCTGTAGTAAAAAGATTAACTTCTCTAATACCATATTATTGCTTAAACACTTATTTTAGGAAATAAATCACATTACCAATTTTATGCAAATATTTTGGGGTCAAAAGCCTTTAAAATGGCAAAATATGTTATTTGTGAATAATGCTATTTACTTCAGGGCAAAAAAAAAGGGGCAAAAATATAAGAATGCATTGTGTCATCCAAATGAGTGAGCAACTTTGAAGCATCCATTCCAGCAGCACTTCTGTTGTCTGTTCTTCCATTTGAACTTGGTTCTGGTATTCACAGAAAATAACATACTCTCTGGAAACACCTCGAATGCCAGTAAGAATGCTGTTATTTTGAGAGTCTGAGAATTCTGATAGAATGTAATAGAAGTGTTTTCATAATGATCCTATGAACTCAGCTGTAAAAGAAAAAAAAAAAAAAAAAAAAAAAAGGCAGTCCCTCAGATACTTACTCAATTTTGCAAGTAATTTTCAGTGCTCAGGTGGTTGCAAGGAGTCCAGTACCTAGTGCAGAAGAGGTGATACTGTGTAACCATCCCTCAGTCTGTCAGGTAGGACTAATGGGGCAGAAAGAGTTTAAAAGGACTCTAAAAAAATCAAACTGTTTCTCTTGGAGCTTTCCTAAATCGTTTTATATATAAATGGGAAGGATTTCCTCTTGCTTTTTGTTTATATTTTGGTTTTGATAACCCTGTGTTATGGCAATGACTTGCACTGAGTCCACATCTGTGGAAGAGTTTAACCGTGGACCTCATATTCCATGACTTCTAGTGTACATGTCTATATCCAAAGTGTAATGATCAAATGATCTTTTATAGAATACATGTTGGATATTTTTCTAACAGTATTGTTTCAGTTTATGTTCCAGTAAAGACTATTAGAACTTCTTTTGGGTAAGCCTGATAAGACAGTTAAAGGTTTATGTATTATGATATGTTAAATGCAGTTATCTGCAAGACGTTTCAATGGCATAGAGAAGTTATTTGAATTATATTAGGTAGAGACTGACATGTATATAACAGTTCGGAGGTTTTTTCTCACAAAGAAAGTGCATCTGAAGTCTATCCAGCAGATACACTTTATATACTTCCTCCCTTGCTACAGGCTTCATTTTGACTGTTTTGAATACTGAGAAGTGAGTGAGAATGTGTTTGTGTCAGTATCATCAAAAAATAAGGATTTTGGGTTGTGAGATTTTTTTAGTTTTTAATCAGTTTCAGTAGGTGGTGGGTAGGAAGGTAGGATTCAACCCAAGTTGGGTATCTGCACCTGTCAGTGTGTGCTCAGGAAGGATGCTTTTATTCAGTGTGGACCATATTCCTCATGTACTGCTACTGATTTGTGGCTACACGAGAGTGGATCTAGTTTGCTAAACTCTACTGTATGTGTTTGTCTAAATTTTGATGTTCTTCTCTCCATATTGTGCATTATTAATTTGTTATAAATATTTGGAGCTTTAAGTAAATAACTTACTGTTGAAGACTTCAGTATGGAGACCATGTCTTTGCTTACTGTGGTTTTATTGTGATTTCAGGAAATTAAAAAATTCATCAAAGGTGTTTCTGAGAAGATAAAAAAGACTAGGGACAAGTATGGAATTAATGACAATGGCACAACAGAGGTAAATAGTTTCAGTGGGGTAATGATGTAGTTCTTTACAGTCTTCACAAGCTGTTGCTTTTCCAGCTACTCCTTTCTCTTTTCAGCCAAGAGTTTTATATCAGTTGGACAGGATTACTCCAACACAACTAGAGAAGTTTCTGGAGACTTGTAGAGACAAATACATGAGGTGAGTGTTTACCCTGCTGTGGTCTTAATGCTGTTTTGTTGGTAACGTAGGGGTGTATTTTGCTATTTTTACTGTATGAAATGTTGGTTCTGTTGTGAATGTAGTACAAAGAATTGGAAACAATTGTTCCAATGTCATAAACATAGCAAGACAAAGGTAAGATGCAAAAAAAAAAGCATCACTGTCTACAGATGGGCTTGTTAAGGCAGAATTGAGTCTTGTACAAAAGTTCTAGAGGTCTGACAGGTGGGGTTTTTACATTTGCCTTGAGTCAAAATCAGATTCTTTCATTAACAGACTTCATTTGGTATCCTTTTACATTGTAGAAAAAATGCTTTCTGTTTCATTTTATGTTTCTTGAGTATGCAGAGCTATCTCCTTGTGTTTAAGCACCTTCATTCTGAAATAATAGTAATCACACCAAGAAGAACAGTTTTAGCCTTTAGCTGCTCACTACTTACATCCACAGACTGTGTTTTGACAGTAGACTATGGTAAAACCAAAAGTGATAGGATTCAGAGTAAGGGAGGATATTGTTTAAACACTTAACATTTTTACACCCACGGCCAGACATGTTTTCTTCCTCCCCCTCTTTTGGGAGGTTTTTGAAAACCTTCAATAGGTCCATGCAGAATAGAGTCTAAATATATGAGTTTCAAATTCATATGAATCTTGATAGCTATTCTTGATACACACAGTTTGAGGAGTTTTATCATACTTAGTCTAAAATGTTCTTTGATCTGTTATGCACTTATAGGATCCTTTTGTTTGTTATTCTTGGTTTCTACCAAGATAATGCTAGTAGAGATGTTTTAATATCTTTATCCATTGAGATTTATTTCATTTACTTAGTTTCCTGGGATTTGGACATCCACATGCAGCCATGGATGATCTCTCCTTTGTGGTCTACCTGCATCCGTTGTTTCCTAATGTTTTATTCTTCTAAAAAATTCATGTATATGTTAAGTTCTTAAATATTTTAAGGGAGTTACCAGTTTTTTGCTTTCCCTTATTAGAAGTACTTGTTTACATTTGTCTTAAGTGTTTTTAGGTGTGAATTATCATTTTTACTGTAATAAGTCAATGTTAGCATATGAGATTTCCCTGAAGGGAGAACCCTGGGTCTACTGCTTGATGCTTAGGAGGAAGAGGACAAGCATTTTGTTATCTGTTATGGAAGTTATACTGCACCTGTGGAATGCTTATATGACAGGCCTTCTTCTTGCTTTGCATGAAATCAGTCTTAAAGTATTGGTGGCCTTTCAACCTCTCGTGTTTGTTTACTAAAATAGTATATTAATAAACTTCTCATGTATCTACCAGAATAGTTTCTCTTGTGGTTCGCTTAGGATCTTATACCTTATTCAGTTCCATATCTCTTTCTATATTTTTTTATCAGGGCACAAATGGAGCCTGGTTCTGCAGTAGGAGCTCTTTGTGCACAGAGTATTGGTGAGCCTGGCACACAGATGACTCTGAAGACTTTCCATTTTGCTGGTGTTGCTTCAATGAACATTACTTTGGGTGTGCCAAGAATCAAAGAAATCATTAATGCTTCAAAGGCTATTAGGTACTAACATTGTTTTGATTTGTTTGGCTTTTTTTTTTCCTTTGTCCACATGAAACCTGATGGATAAATCTGCAATACATGGTAGCATTTCCCTGTCCTCATCAATATACTAGACATCAATCAATGCAAATAACCAAACAAGAAGACTCTAATGTCTGCCTAACTATAAGTGATACTTAAGCCCAGAGAGAAAATCAAATAAAGGAAAGTGATTATTTCTTAAATATAATATTTCCTTAGATGTCTCATCTATTGTGAAGTGCTCTGGTGTTCAGCAGTACTTGAAGCATTAAATAATACTAGGATAACATATGCCATGAAAACCGTCACTAGTACTTGAGTGTTTGCTTGTTTTTACCAGCCTGAAGTACATGAAGAGTAATTTTTCTTAAATACAGCTGAGGAACCTGAAGATCTCTTTATCTTACTAAATACTGCTCTAGATAAGAGAGAAATTCTATAAGGCAAGCTGTAATTCAAGTTGCCATCTGTAATCTAGCTGAGCAATTTCCTAGCTGGGTTTTTTTGCATGTGTGTTTTTATTCTTTTAGCACCCCTATTATAACAGCACAGTTGGACAAAGATGACGACCCTGATTTTGCCCGTCTGGTTAAAGGAAGAATTGAGAAAACTTTATTAGGAGAGGTAAGAAAAATTGTATTATTGCTAATGCTTTAAATGTAAGCATTAGCCAATTGCAATGGAGGCATTTTAGCCATTTTTGCATGCTAACTTTTTGTCCTTGTCTCCTTAAGATTTCTGAATATATTGAGGAAGTGTTTCTTCCAGATGACTGTTTCATCCTAGTGAAGCTGTCTTTAGAGCGCATTAGACTACTGAGATTAGAGGTGAGTTGTTCAGTTCTTACGCAGAATACACCTTGGATACGTCCCAAAAGGTCTCTTAATCCTGTGTCAGAAATCACACCAGTGGAAGTTAAAAGAAAGGAAGTGAGTGATGGATGCTGTACATTATATCTGGAGGGGTCCTTTTTTTTTTTCCCTTGCAAAGTGGATAATTTCCCCTTTATTTGGAAATGAGAGAACATGCATTTGTGTCTTGCTACACAGAAGGGATGCCGTTTCTGTCCTCTGATTAATGTACAGGCTGGTACCCTCAGCATAAGATAGTATTTCATGCAATTTATTAGGCTAATTTAGAAGAGAGTATTTTGGTATTTTCTTCCTACATTCTTCCTTTTTATGATCTGTTGAAAGACTTTTCTGTTTATTTTAGCATGTTGATGCATGCTGAGAGATAACCCTGGTGTTTGCTGGCTGCCTTTTGCCACAGGTGAATGCAGAGACTGTGCGCTACTCGATTTGCATCTCTAAACTCAGAGTGAAGCCTGGGGATGTTGCTGTCCATGGAGAAGCAGTTGTATGTGTGACCCCTCGTGAAAATAGCAAGAGTTCCATGTATTATGTATTGCAGTCCCTCAAGGAAGAACTGCCAAAGGTAACAGCAAAGGCTGTCTCATGCTTTTGTGGGAGGTAATCAGTAGTAATGATTTGGGGTTCCGTGGTGGCAAGATGAAATAATTCTTGTCAGTATTGACAGTGAAAATAGGGTGGGTCAGTAACTCAGATTGTGGTGGTACTGCCTTGCTGTTGAAACTAAGCCATCCTTTACTTATACTTGTAAATAAAATGAAAGCTTTGATATTTCCCTTACAATTTACTGAAGCATTCCAAGTGCAGCAGTTGTATGAAGTAGTTACATCTTCTTCCAGCTGCATCTAGAATTGAACCACATGACAGTATCTGGCATTTTTTCAGCTTTCTGTGAGGAGACTGTCTACTCTGGATTTTAAAAATAGAGATAAGTGAACCTTTATTGTTAGCAGCTTGCCCTTTTATTTGTATGGGTCTGCCACTATTCAGACACCCAAACCTGAGTGTGAGAACATCTGACATAAAATATAAAATGTAGATAATGAGCAAGGTTTATAGTACAGTGTTAGTGTCAGTTTTGCACTAGTGTGTTTAAGAACAAGAAATCTTATTCGTATGTGTTTTGAGTGAGCCTTTACTCCACGTACTAGACCTTCTCAGTAGGTTTGAATGCTGGTAAGTGTTACCCCTTTATGCTGTGTTACTGTATATATCAAAGTTACTAGGGATTTTTTGTTTTATGAAGGTTGTAGTGCAAGGCATACCAGAGGTTTCCCGAGCTGTCATTCATGTTGACGAACAAAGTGGAAAGGAAAAATACAAACTTCTGGTTGAAGGTGATAATCTACGAGCTGTTATGGCTACTCATGGAGTGAAAGGAACAAAAACATCCTCTAACAACACTTATGAGGTAATGTCTAAATGGGTGTTGTGGGTTTTTCCCTGTAGCATTTTTATTACAAGTGCTTGTTTGTGCTCAGATGCAGCAGTTGATATGGAATCAAGCCTGATTTCACTAATAGATGTCAGAATTCATTAACACAAGAGTATAATTCTACAGGCAGCACTGTTCACTTCAAAGAAGCTGTTTCTATAAGTATTTTTCAAAGGGAGACGTTTAAAAGGGTAGTCATAGAAATGGAATATGGTAAGATGCTCAGATGGTATTTATTCCAGGAATATACTTGCTCCAAGCATTTGGTTTTTCTTTCATCTAACACGTAACGATCAAGTCACAATCTCTTGTGTAGGTAGAGAAAACTCTGGGAATTGAAGCTGCTCGGACAACCATTATCAATGAGATTCAGTATACGATGGTGAACCATGGCATGAGCATTGACAGGAGACACGTTATGTTATTGTCCGATCTAATGACTTACAAGGTTTGTACTATGGCTTTTCTAAATGTTACTTTGGCCTGTTTATACAAATTAATTTTGCCATGTTTGAGAAGGACAGGGGAGCTAGGGAGATGGAAGTCCATTCTAGGCTTAAAGAATTCAAAATTGTACTGACCTAATACTGTTATTTGTATTTGACACAAAATGCTTAATTATTCTGCTTCTGGGGGGAGGAGGGATTTATTTTGACTGAAAACAAATTGATAAAATGAGTAGGGAACGATATCTTCATATTGAAAATAGGAATCCTGAAAATGATGGTGTGAAAATCGACTGTTTGGGTAGCCATGCATGCAGTTTAAGGCTTGCTGTGCAGAAAACCCCACGGGGTGTGGTTCATAACAGCTGCACCATATGTGAGAGTCAAAGGATGCAGACATTACACATAGAATCAGCTGACATGAACAGTCTTACAAAACATGTTAGTACAAAATCATATCTGCTCTTTATTGATTGATTTTCCTTACTTCACATCCAATGTGGTTTTTAGAATTGATTACACTTAGTGAAGTAAGATTTTCCAATTTGCCTGCCAGAGTGCAAGGGTTTAATTTGGGTGAAATGGATGGAGTTCTGATTTGTTCCAAAACTGCAGAGCTTTGTTGTACTGAGCTGCAGCAGTCCCCAGGGCTGACCCTGTGGAGCTGCAGCACAACAGTAGAAAAGGGCATCAGAGTGCCATGTTTTAAACTTGGTGGGCTCCTGCCATGCATTCTTTTGCCTGTACTTGTGACTTAGGTTTCTATGTGCAATCTGATATAATCAGGATGTTTCTAATAAACATAGGCAGAAGTAAGTTAGTTTAAAAAGCTAATTACCTTTTTTCTGGAGAGTGAAAAAATGAAGATTTAGCATCTTCTGTCAACTCCTGGCAGCTGAGGTCAGATTTATATGTAGATAATAGGCAATAGATTCAGCATAGTGCTCTCAGACCCCACTGATATACGTAGCTCAGCAGCCAGTTTATAATTGTGGGGGTTTTTCTCATGGCACTGTTTCTTTCAATCTTTTCAATACTCTTGCTTTAAAAAATTGTCTATTAACCATTTGTAGCAACTTACGTTGTATATGAAGAATGACATTTTCTTTATATACATATTGATTGCTACCAAACTATTAACCTTCAGGATGTTCAACTGTAAAGCACTGTATTATGACAATTCTATATTGTACACAGTATATTTATTCACTCAAGCTTCCTCTTTGGGTTTTTCCATCAATCAAGGGTGAAGTGCTGGGCATTACCAGGTTTGGACTGGCAAAAATGAAGGAAAGTGTGTTGATGCTGGCTTCTTTTGAAAAGACTGCTGACCATCTCTTTGATGCTGCCTACTTTGGACAGAAGGATTCTGTTTGTGGTAGGTATTGCAAAGTCTGCAGTTTGTGGTCCCTACCCAGCATCTGTAAACCTCTTCAAAGCATTGGAGTTTGGTTTTGTTAAGCTTCCTGTTCAGGTGGTATGTCAGAAACTTCAGGTCTGAGCCTAATCCATTTTCTAGGACCCCTTTGGTCCTAGAAGTTTGGTGTATGTTTCTCTACTTCTAATCTCTGACTGACATCCTGAAGTCAGATGGATATTTGTTGGATGTTTCATAAAGTAGATTTTGAGTAATTTGGTTTCACTTCTCACCCTAGATCTCAGTGAAATACTGGGAAATTTGTCCCACTATCTCTTTGTCACACTAGTTCTGTTTTTTTCAATTGTGAAATGTTTGTGTATATTCAACGCCTAGAGCTGCTGAATAAATCTAGTACCTCACTCAGTATTTAGGTTTCATTTTCGATCCTGCTAAGAAGTAGGAAGACAGGTACATCTCAGCCTAGCTGAAGATGTTATCTGATTGCTGTTATCTGAACTGTTACCTGATTTCTTAGGTGATTTGGCACTGGTACCTAGAAATAAACAGAAAGGCCAAGTTCTTGACTTCTTCATTTAGTTCTAATCTAAATAAATGAAAATTATGGGTCTTTGTTTTTTCAATTAGAAGTCTTGTTTATCGGTGTTCATTAACAGAACAGACAAGGTACCTGTCATAAGAAATTTCTATTTAAATGTATCTGTTCTTCAGTTTTAAATTTAAGTTCATTAGCATCCACTGAATCATCTTACTAAATTCATGAAAAAATCTGGTAAATTTTGAAAACACATGCCTACATATGCACAAATGTATGCATGCCCACATGCATACAGCAAACAGAAAATTTAGTAAATGAGTTCTGGCATTCTGTTTATCTCTTTATTTTGTATTTTTGCCATGTGCTCTAATATTTGGAATTAAAATAATTTTTCTTTTTTTTTTTTAATGCCTTTGCCCCCATTTGTTTCAGATTTTCTTCTCCTTTAAGCTATACATAGTTATCTCCTTTAAGTTATACATACATTTTGGGACTGAATTTTTAAAAAGTCTGTCTAATAGGTTAAACAGAGAAAAGAAGTCAAGCAGGCTTCACCCTTTTCAAGATCTGTTTATGCAATGCCTACCCTCCTGGAGCTGGAATTGCTTATTGGGAGTTTCTGGGTGCTAATTAAATATAGAAATTTGCATATGTTACGTTAAAATTTACTAGTTTCTGTATATGTCTAGGTGGTCTTAGTGCAGCCAGTTTCAAACAGTGCTTTGTGCTCAGTATTTTCTGAATCACTGGAATCTGTGTATTACTAGCTTGTATTTTGAGAACTCTGCCACTTCTGGCTCTCCAGCATTCCACATGAGTGGGATTTAATTTCCTTTTTTTTTTAATTATTTGCCCATGACTAAAGCAAAGATCCTTTTTGAGACTGATTCAGTCCTAGACAGTAAGGAAAAGGAAATGTTTTCTATAAGGCCCCTCTGAGCTGGTAAAATCTTGTCTTGAATAATGTGAAAACCAAAGGTCTTTTAATGTCGCCTCCTATATAAATATTTTAGTTCAAATAAGGAAATGCAGTGGAGAAAAGAGCAATTGTTGTCTGCTTACCAAAACTGAAGAGATGATACTGGCTTGCTTGTGTGAAAAATTGCTGTGCAGCTGCCTGACTTATTACTTGGTCCGTGAGGCAAAAAGGAGGTGGGGAGGAAGGCTTCTTGTTGTATATGTGGAAGTATTGCAAGTGAAGAGGGATGTTCAAAATCTAAATTCAGTTTTCATGGTTCAGTGGTAGACTCAGGTTGAGAGATTATTGTGCAAAAGCAGGGAAGTTTATTTTGCTAGGTGTAAGAAAGGTATTTCCTTTATCTGTTGTAATGTGCATGCTGTAGGGGCCTAAATCTACAGTACCTCTTCAAAGTTCTATTTGTCACAAGATTTTTAAGAGAATGTTATTGGCAAATAATTCAGAAATGCAGCAGTGGTCTAAGAGCAAAAATACAGACTCTTCGTTCCTATACATTCAAATTGTGAATCAAGCCTTGCCAGAATTTTAAGCAAATGTGCTTCATCGTTTCTGCATTCAAAGGTACAGCTAATTTATTGTTACCTTCTCAAACATTTATGTAAAGGGCCAATCTAGTTATACTCCTGAGAACATGCAAAAATGTCATTTGGGTCATAACTGTGCTGGGAGAGAAACACTGGTATCTGAGACCTTCCTTTGAGCGTGGAACGTTCTTTGGAAAAGTTGTGCACATTGGTAGATCTGGAATATAAACCTGTCAGGATATTGCAGTGAAAATGTTATAACCATCAAAAATAGTTGGGACAGACTCAATCTTCACTTCAAAAAGAGCACTTTCTGAGTGGTGAAAATGCCAGAAGCATTATAGCTCAAGTACTTCTGTGCCTTTCTCACTGAGAACTTGGGGAGATTTCAAGGAACCCTGCCAGATTTGACTGAAGCCTTAGCACTGAGTCAGAGAATTAACATGAAGTAAGGTTGCCTTGTGTCTTCTGCTACAGGCACTGCATGGAATATGTGTTCTCCAAAAGGAAACCTTCTGAAGGACTTCCATTACTGGAGAATATGCCTAGGTTAGGTTGAGTTTTTCCTGTAGAATTTAACGCTGTTTAAGCAACATACTGGTCTGATGACCATGACATTTAACTTCGCCGAGTGAAGAGGCCTTGGTACTTACATGTGAAGTTCAAGATTTTTTAGGCAACACATAATAGAATGGACAAATGAAAGTAGTTTTGTAAATCCTTACTGTTCAAATGTTCACTGTGGTTTTTTGGTTTTTTCCTAGGTGTTTCTGAGTGCATCATCATGGGAATTCCAATGAATATTGGAACAGGACTCTTTAAACTGTTACACAAAGCAGACAAAGAATCAACCCCTCCCAGGCGGCCTCTGATATTTGATCATAATGAATTTCATATTCCCATTGTTATGTAGCACTTGAACATAAAACAAGATACCAAACCAAGAAATAGTAAGCAAGCATAATTTAAATTAAGGGAAGTGTAGTATCAGTTCTATATGTCTCAATAGCAGTGAACTGGTAAGTGAAATACTATCAAAAGAATTGCCCAATTGTTCACCACGTGTTGTTAGTACAGACCCTGAAAGGGAAGAGTGCACCAGAGAGTGGAATCAAATTTAAAGTGGGTTTCACCTGATAACATTTTCTTTTTCATGTGATAGTATTAGCTTTTTCTGTTGCTGTTAATGGATGGAAACTGTTATTAACTCAGTATTTATTACATGTGTATTCAGATTTTATTAAAAAACAAAAAGAAAATTGCAAGAGAGTTCTGTGAGTTTGCCCAGAGTGCTTTTGGAAATGTCCTCTCGACAAGAGCTGCAGAGGTCAGTCCACAGCTGTTAAGAACAGGAACTTCAGAAAGCTGGAACTGAGTCTGCGATTAATTCATAGTGAGTTCAAGAGTGCTGTTCTAAGTGTTTGAAATACTTGCTCTTTGCTTTTGGTAGTTTTAATTGGTTTTTCTTTATCCTGAGTTAGTATCCATTAAATTATTTTCCTCCCCAGGATTCTGTTTTGGGACCATATCTACAAGAAGCTTCACATTGTGGATGCTATTAAATTCTTAGAAGACTGTTGTAAGAATATTGCAAATTATAGATAGCTTTTCATATGACAGCAACTGTCTAACTGCTGGAATCAGTAACTTACAGTAGTCCTAGTTTAGGGAAAGTTTCATAATTGAGCAGGATCGTCTGAACAACCTAGTTTTGTTTTATTATATAAAGTAGAAATTGAAGGGGATTCTGTTTTTATGCATTGTCATGAAATAATTTGGAAGTATTTTTAGCTTTAGATCACTAAAGCAGTTTTCAGCATAATTAGAGATCTCAAATAGTTTCAGTGTAGTATGTTTTAATTTACTGTGGTGCTATGGAGGGAAAGTGTATTCTTGTTTTGTCAACAGTGTTTGGATACTCAGTGTGCTCATGACATGGGCAAGGAAGTCGAGAAAAAAGCTGAAGTTGTGCCCTCATGAAGTAAAAGCAGACTGCTGAGTATTCTAGCATTTGAAAATGAACAAGTTTGTGCTGCAGTTTGTCTTTATGTCCACCAAAAGAAAAGTGTAAGGCTACATTCAGAGACTAAATCTACTGGTTTAAGTCCTGAGGTGCCACTGTGTCTGTTCTTTAGTTCATCCTCCATGCAGATAAGATCTCATGTGAAATTCAACATAGCTCTTCTCAAATTATTTTGTATTTTCAGTGTGATGCTAAAATCTACATCTGCCTAAATTTTGACGGGGTTAAGATGGAGAATGTAGTGCATTTATTATCTGCTTTAAAAGCTACATATATTTTGCCATCTCTGTTTTAGCAATAGAAATTTCAGAATAAATTAAATTTTTCTTTTGTGATCTCAGTGAGATTGCCACTTATTCATTTGTCTATTTCTTTTTCAAGTTGTAAATTTAACATGGGTAGGGGCTTCATGGAGAGAAAGCCCATAAACCTTTCCTGTGGTTAAATATTTTGTATTATCATGGGAAATTCTACTGATAGTGCTTGGCATTTTTGTGAATAAAGATTCTTCTCAAGGTCTAAATGAGGGGAGTTTGTATTGGAACAAATAACCATGTCTTTCTTTTTTCTGTTTTTGGGGAGGGAGGCTTGGTTTTGTTTTTTTTTTTTGGTTTGGGGTTTTTTTGGTTGGTTGGTTTGGGGGTGTTTTTTGGGGGGTTTTTTGTTTTGGTTGGTTTTGGTGTTCTGCAAATATAGAGAAATTAGCTATTTAGATGGTGGATTCTATATACTGTCTTGCATGTTTTAAAAGTAAGAATTAAATTAAATCTTTTATCATTGTCTTAACTATGACAATAAAAAGAGGCAGAGATAAAGAACATGGAAACTTTGTGTTTATTGGTGTATTATATTTCCGCATTATTAATTTATGGATGAGCTAACCTCCATTTCCTTTATTTGGTTAGTTAATGAGACAGTTGAGAATTATTAAGCTTAAATCCCAGGTATTTACAATGTAAATTAATAAGTAATATAAAACCTATCTTGCTTAAAGTCACTGTGTCTTGTCCTCAGAGCTTGCTCTGAGCCTCATGAGTGTTTCAACCAAAAATAGATTGTTTACAAGAGCACTCTGAATTAGTAATTATTGTTTGAGCTCTCTGTACAGTCAGTAAACAAATTAGCTGTTGGATTTCACTCATAAGCAGCTTTTTTTAAGGGTGAGTTTTGACAGTCAAGAAATGGAACTTTGGAATATTAAAATTTACATTTTTATTAAATTTTTTTAGCTTTAGTTTGGGTGTAGTCTTTAAAAAATAAATACTATTTTCACTTTTTTCCTCTATTTTCTAATTAATGTGCTAACTGAAATTAGTTAAGTGTAAATTTTCGAGAAATCAATTTGTTTTCAAATATCCGTATGCTGCTTTCTCATCTTCTTCATTTTTTCCATCTGTTTTAAAACAAATTTAAACTTCTCATTAAATGAAGTACTTTCTTGGTGTGTTTATCAGGAAACTACTTCACACACGTCTCTTACCTGCAGAGAGAAGAAAACAGCTGCACGTGCTATATAGGTTTCCTGTTATGACTACGGAAAGTTGGAAATAAATCCAGAATTGTACAGCTTTGGTCCATGACTTGAAGAAATTTAGTATAGAGGGCTATTCCCTATTTTGCTTATCTATGCTTAAAGAAAAAAAAGAAAAGGAAAGCATATGAATGCTGTGTTATATAAGTTAACTACAAATAGGACAAAATTTGGCTGTTTCAGGACAAATATTCATTGATGTCTGACCATGTGTCACTGATTCAGTATAAGTTGAAGGAACCACTGCAACAGGAATTCCTCAATTTTGTATCATTGTCCTTGCAGACAGGAATGTCTTTAGAAACCCACAGCAAACAGGATACAGATTTCCATAGTACTGGCATGTTCACCTGCATTATTCTGTGCATGTACCTAATATATATTATCTTCAAAGTAGTAGGCTAAGCTTTGTATTTAGACCCAGGAAAGTCTGTTGGTAATTAAATATGTTGAAAAAAAACATACAAAAATAAGGAAAATTGGCCTATTATTATAGTTTAAGAACAGAAAAACTAAAAGGGACCTAATTATAAGATATGTTAATATTTTAATTAACCAATACTTGGCAGGTTATTTGGATGTGATTATGGTACTGATACAAATGCATAGCAACTTTATGTTGAAGAATGAATACCAGAATCTCGCAGGCCAATCTGAAAGACTCATAGAAAACAAACCAGCCCTGCTACTTTGTGTTTCAGCAGTTGTGAAAATGAATCAATGTTTCCTGTAACTGATAAAATGAAAGTTTTAAAACATTCCTTCTAATGAAACCAGATCATATCATCATCTTCCACTAGAGAGCAGTGTTTTCTTCTGAGAAAAGAGGTATTTTGGGTAGCTTCTTTATTTTTTTCTATTAAAAATGGGTTTTTTACAATATCAGGACTGAAATGTAGCTATGAGAGGGAAAGTTACCTGTTACAATGATGTACATGAGGAAGGACATTAAGGGAATTTATTTTCTTAAGAAGGAGAAAGCAGAGTCCATGTATGCTTTTTCATTAATTAGTAAAATTTTCACTTGCATATCTTTTGTCTATCTGGCTTAAAAAACAAACAAGCAAAAAGCAGTACTTAAGTAAAGGCTATAGTCATTCCTAAAAGGATGTAGTGAGTTGCACCTGGGAAGTGATAGAACAGCGAATCTGCAGTGAGTGGGGACATGTCTTTTGTGGCAGCATTTTCCATGCAGCCGTGATAGTTCCAATCTGCAGTCAGTCTCTCCAGCGGGCGCTGAAATCCAGCTCTGAGAGCTGCTCTGAAGCGTGAAGTTCTGGCAGCTGGCTGGGGAGTATCTCACATCCTTCAGCTGCTGCTCAACTCCAAGGCAAGGCTGCATTAAAAACACTTGAAGGTGATGCTATCGATGCAAGAGACCAATGGTTAGAACCATTATTGGAAATAATATGAAATAGGTGGTCTTCTCTGTGTATAGACAGCTGAAACCAGCAAGGTTTTTGGCAGATGACTTCCACTTGAATGTCTGAAAGCTACAAGGGTGCCTGTAGTTTGTAAGTTCCTGTCGTATTTGTGACTCAATTCACAGTGGTGAGAATCTGGTATTGGTTGGCTGTGCTTAGGGGTTCTGTGGGCCATGAGCTGCTCTGACACTGCATTGCCTCAACCACCAGAGTTACTTCTGTGTGAAGCCACTGTGCATCAGATGGTTAAAGGTGTTTCTTCATCCAAAGAGTCTGTCCTGTGAGTCCAAGCCTGCAGGATCAGGAATAATTGCATGCTCCTTTTGGAAGCAATGACAATAGATAGGACTGATGTTGTACAGGAATATGGTGGTTCCTGCAGGTGTTGAGGATAAAGGGAAGAAAGCTGAAAAGACAGGAAATGCAAAAATAAGCAGGGGTATATGGAAGCAGAGTAGAAATTCAGATCTGCTTGGGGAAGAAAGAGACATGGCAGTGGGGTAAAGTGACACACAGATATTCATAATCTCTTCAAGGAAGCCTAGTGAAGTAATGGAAACAGCTGGGAAAAGGACAGGTATTCATTCCTGAGAATTAAGATTTTGTCATTTGTCCTGGAGATTGTTGTTAGTGGCTGTGACAAATGATAGTTAAATCATTATTCATTTTGTGGATGACTGTTAATAATGAGCAATAACTCTGAATTAATTCCTTCAGGTATTGTATCTGTTTAGTTATAAAGCTCTATCAACCAATTGTGCATAATTACAGCTGCTGAATTACAGTGATTGCTACTGTTAAATGTAAAAACTGCTGTTCCTCGTGGGTTCTGCTACAGCTCATGTGGAAGATCATAGCTATAATTAGCAGGCTATAGGAATGTTTTAAAATGTGTTGATACCTGCAGTTAGACCAGAAATATTCCTAAAAAATCCTTATCTGAGGAGTTTTTAATAATATGTAAGTACTGCTACTGGGACAAGATACAGAAATTACATCAGTTACATTCCTTACATTGTGTCTCTTCCTAGAAGAGAGGTGACAACATCTATGAGGAGCAGATGGGTAATTCACCGTAGTCTGTAAAGTAAAGCTATTCTATGTTGGTTTTTCTGTTGTTGCTGTTGATCGTAGCACTGTGATGGCAGACATTCATTGAAAACTCTTAATTTTTATGTTGGTTTCAGAACCAGATAGTGCAGAGGAATTTTAGTCCATGGGTAAAAGAGGACATGCAGGTGCCTCTCGGACTGTGGCTTTCAGGGTCTACAGAAGGCTGGGGTACCCCTCAAGATTTCAGTCCAAGTTCTTTCTCCTCCATGATAGTGGTGTTTTGTCAGGTGGAGACAGTGTTGGCCAAAAATGAAGCTGTTGTGAAAGCAGGTGCCTGGATTATTAACCACAGGCATTTTATTCTCCTTTTTGTAGAAGTGTAGGTTGGTTGCTTAATCTTTTGATACATATGGCAGTCTCTTCTTAGTGTGCATCCCTATTAAGTGTTAAATTGTGTGGATTTTTAAAAGCAAAATAAAGAAAATTAATTGCCAAGAAATACAAAAACAATTGGGAAATTGTGCTGGTAAACTTCAAGAGTCCCAGAAAATGTCAGAATTAGTTGTGAGACTTCGAAATTTTTTCTTGATTTATTATTCCGGGTTTTGTTGGTTTCTGGGAATTGATTAGTGTGGTGTGATTCATCCTGATGTGTCACAGGCAGGGAGGGGATTCTTTGGCTCAGGTTGATTGACAGCATCCCCATGGTAAACTGCTGATTGTGTTTGGAGTGATGAGGATGGCTTTGGCCATGACATGGTGCAGGCTTGAAGCAGTGACAGTGTGTGACTTATTTCTGAAGGGCACAGTGGGATGGAGATCTCTTTCATGGGAAGGAAGGACACACCTCACCCCTTACTCTGCCCTGATCCCTGCACTTTTCCAATTCAATGATGCTGGAACATCTGCTCTGTGTGTGGGTACCTTGACAAGCCCACACAATAACTTACTCCCTTTCACATATGCCATTCTTCCAGATTTTCAACTCATGCAGATGTTTTCCAGTTACATCAGAGACTTTCTTTAAACTTTTATTTTTCAGAAGATATATAGTTCTTCTGACTTATGCTATTGCTGTGCATTTTCCAGCTTCCTTTGCATTTATTTCTGTCTCCTTGTGCTTGTTTCTCCCCCAGATTCCTCCCTTCTGGACCTGCAGTGACTGTCACTGCTGGTGACACTGCTGCCCTGCAGCAGTGCTGTGTCAACCATACTGTGCCACTGGCTGGATTCAGTTCAGCCATGCAAGGTTACCGTGAACATTTGCCTGGAGGATAATTAAACCACTCAAGGAAGAAACATCTCCTCAGCACATCTGGATGTGGAAATTTACTGCCATCAAAATTACAGCTATGGTCAAATAACTTCTGAAAAAAAATGACCTTATTATATAAGGGAATATATTTGTACTCTAAACCAAAATGAAAGGCATCCCTGCTTCTTGTGGCTCTTTGTCAGCACTAAAAACTGTATTCAGCCCTTTGCATCTCCACTTACTTTTGTCTTTATCCTGTTTCTTCTTTCTTCTTCAGCCTTCTTACTTAGCTGGCACAGATGTCTTTTCACTTGCTTGTGTTTGTATGTATTCTGTTGAAAATAAGTATGGGGAAAGATGAGCAGCACAGCAGTTTGGGAAGTAGCTGGTGCATGTAGAATCAGTTAGCTGTGGCTGCCACAGACATATAAGACCTGGGGAAATCCTTAGAGTTTCTGTACTTTAGATTCAGTCTGTTAAAGACTATTTAATTATAAAAGTCTCTCCTGAGCAACATGGTTGTGATAGAACCATCAAGGTGTGAGTGAAGGGACTGTGCTTGTGAAAACATACATGTTATATGGAGTACTTAGTAAATAGCATTGCCAGGATGTGTGGATTAAAGAATGTGATTGGCATCTGCTATGTATAGTTCTTTTTATTCTTTCATCTTCCAAAGAAGGTCAAAAAAAGCTAGTAGTTGGCGCTCTTGAAGTCAGCTGCAAGACAGACACTGACTTCAGCTGGAGAAGGAGAGGGCAAAGCAGTGAAGCTCTTGGCTGCTGTTAATATTCTTGGAAGGGGAGGGTGGCAGCTCTGAAGGTGAGTTAAGGGAAGAAAATTCCAAAAGTACAAATAGCCCATGGTAAAAAGGATAATATTTGGCTTGCCTTGCTGATGAAGTGTATTTATCCTTCATGGAATATCCCTAGCAGATTTGGAGACTTTTTATTTCGGTTATTCTTTTGCACAGTCTTTTTATTACCAAGCTGGGGCTTAATCCAAGTCCCCTGGAAACCAATTAGAGAACTCAGCAGAACTGGATGAGCTTTGATATATGCATTATATTAAATATTTCTATCATCAAACTCACACCAGTTAATGCATCTTTACAAGTTTCAAACAGTTGAGCAACACTTCTCTAAATATCATTCCTGCAGACTTGATTCAAAAAGAATCATTTTAACCTAAATCCTTTTTAAGGCTTCCCTGCCACTTGACTTTGTCTCAGATGTTCCTCCTTATTTTGGGCCATGCTGGATATGCTCCTTTCCATTTAATGTCGAGGTGGAGATTTTGTATTTGTTTTGGGATTGTTTGTTCATTGTTCAATTCTGACAAATCTTGGTATTTCTAATAATTTAAGTTCTAAATTATTTTTGTAGCATTTTTCTCTAAAAAATATTGGTTAAACTTGAACTGTTGAATGTTTAATTTTTACATTTGTGTTATGAGGGGGAAAAATACAGACAGGTTGAAGATCTGTAGTTCATTTTGAACTGTATGACCAAACCTTGTGGAAGCGGGTAATGCAGCTGCCACTGTGCCAAGCTGAGACATTATTTCATTCTGGAACTCACTGATGGTTTTCCCATCCCTCCAAAGCATGTAGGCTGGAGCAGAGACTGTATTACTTTTGCCTTTTAAATGAGAGTGTCATTTAGGAGTTACTTCATTTCATGTTAGTTACTGTTTCCAGAACTGATTTTAGTTAAGTCCAGTATTTTTGTCATTTTAAACACTCCTCAGTCTTAAGTTTCACCTTGGCCCATGGTCTGCTTTGCCTGAGCAAATTGACTACAGCAAGTTGTACAAGGGTTTCTCTTTGACTTTATTCTCACTGTCATCCCAGTTTTGTGTTTATCTCCTACAAAAATTATTTGCCTCTCCTGCCCAAGGACTATCCTGCAAAATTAAATGTAAAAATTTCTTCTCCAATCAGAAGCATATGGAATTTATGCAGTACTTACGTAAACAGAAATCCATGTATCACTGGAACTGCCACTTGACAGTCTTAGCTGTGGGTACAACACACAGGATCTGCTGAAAGTCCAGCATATTTTTCAACATCCTGACCATCTACCTTTGCCTGGTTTTCACAGGCACTTGTAAAATTGCACAATTAATGAAAGTACACTAGAACTGCTTCTCCTGTATTATAAACCAGATGAATTCAGAATGCTGGAGCATTCATTATGAAGCAATAATAATCCCCTTCAGCTCCCTACAATCCTGTTTATCTTTTTCCATGCATGACAAGCTTTTGCAGTCCAACCACATCTGAGTATTGATCTGTTCTCAAATGTAGAGCTGCTGGGTTCTGGGGATTTTTAGGAAATGGGCTGCCACCTGTGTTTTCCCCTTAGCTTAAGCTTATGAAATAGATGACCTGTGAGATGAGCTCTTCAGGCATGTGTGGAAAGACAGGTGTTGCACGGTATCTGGAGAAACAGAGAGAACCACACTTGCATGCACACCTGTCTCCATTTCCTCAGAGAGCTTTTTGGGCTTGGACTAGAGATACTTGGACTATCCTGGAATTTTTGAGGAATATTGACTTTTCTTCGGCATCAGAAACCATTTTCTTTGAGTTCAGTTGTGCCACAATCAAAGCCACTGCTACTGGAGTCCCTGGAAAATTTATATTGTAATTGACATGCATTCAACTCTTAAACCCTTGTACATCAGTGAGCAGGGGGACTACGTGCTGTTAAAAGTAGATAAGTAATTCTTAACAGAGCTGAGAGATGGAACATAAGGAAATACCTTGTCTTCTTCAAGAGCCTTTAGATTCAAATCCAGTTTGAAAATATTCATTGCTGACAAAACCAGTGAAGATGGTGAAAATGCGCTGAGGCATTCTCTGGAATCCTTACTGTTCATTTGAATATCTTCAACTGCAGTTTGGGTTTTGTTCTTACGAGCTCCCAGTTTGTGCATGGCTTGTTTATAGAAGTTGCCTGTGGGTGTTCAGGGCACCCATTTGCTTTTATCTCCCTGGTAGTGCTAAAAGAAGTAAAAGCAAATGATTGATATAAATAATCTCTTGTCTTGACTTGAAAACTGACCTAGAAACTGAACCAATAACAAACTGCAAGCAACAGCTTTGAAAGGGGCTGTTTAACATCTGTTTGCTTATAGAAGTTAACCACATCACAAGCCAGCCCAGTCTCCCAAAGAAAATTAAATCAGCCCCCTGGTCTGTTCTAAGCAGATGGGTACTTGGGATTTGCTTGCTGAGTGTCTTCCCTACAAAAGCTGAAATTTTTACCCCCCTGCAGGATCGACACAGTATGCCTCTGTAGTGTTTCTGGTTTTCTTTTGCTTCCTGTTTTTGGAAGCAGTTGTCTGAGAAACAGAAGTGATTGTGTGTATTCACAGCTCCAGAAGGAGATGGTTTACCTACCCATCCCCACCCCAAACAAACAAACACCCTTCCTACCAGCTTATCCTGCCCCTGAGGAAGGCCTTTTCTTTCTCTTTTAACAAGTTAAGTAAAACAAGTTTTTTGTTTGCTTTTTCAACAGCCCGGGGGGAATCTAAAAACTTCATCAAACAGTGTGTTTTCTTTCTGTTGAAGCTTGTTGAAGCTGACTGAAATAACTGTCTCATCTTCTTCATTTTAATTTGCCCAGAGTGGGAAAAGACCACAATAATTTTTATCTGAAAACTGCCTAGTGCAAGATGAAGTGACTGGTAGGTTTTATGGCTACAGAAAAAAAANAAAAAAAAGGACAAAAAAAGGCAATGTAATCCTCTGGTCTGCTTTCCCTCATATAGTATGTCACAGAAGCTCAGTGAAGAAAGAGCTAAATCATTTCCTGGAGTTCACAGTTACACATTTTTGGGAAGATAGATGATCCTTGTGCTTCTGTGAGTGTCCAACAGCGACTCCCTCAGTCTGCAGCTTCAGCAGGAGCTCTGAGGATCTCAGAGTTTATGGGCATAGCCCATTCCTGGAGATGATACTGCCCGGTGAAATATTTTCCCCAGGCACTCCCCAGACCACTCACATTATGGTTTTGGGTTTTTTAATGGCTAAATGAGATCCTTTGATATGCTGGCATATTAAACCAGCACCTTCCTATCCTGCAAAAGCTAATTAATTGTCTATCAGTTACATTACTCTGAAAAAATAAGCTTCTGTTGAGAACTGCTCAGCTGCTAATGTTTCATATTACACCTATGACAAAGTCTCTGTGCTGTTCACTTTGTACCTAAAGAGCTCTTATCTTAACTTGGTGATTACTTGTATTTTTCATATACCTGTCTTGGAGAATGCATAGCCTTCCTTCCATTACCTTATGGTAAATTTCTCTATATTTTTCTCTAAACCCATATTTGCTTGAATCATATGGTTACAGGAGAAGCGTAACTTTTGTTATGAAGCCATTTCTAGCATACATAACTGCCTGAAGATCTGTATCCTAAGGGCTCCAATACCAAAAAGCAAATGAACTGTGCCCCATATATTTAAAAATAATTTTTTAAATCTTCAAATCTTAAAGAAAATCCTTTCCTTTCAGCCACTAGAATCTGTGATTGGTTCAAACTGATGATTTTGAGGAGGGGATTTACCAGCAAACCTACAGCAGCAGAGCTGCTGCTGTGACTTGGGCAGCAGTAAGCAGGCAGGTACAAAGAAGGAGGAAATATGTGAGGAGTGACAGCTAATTTTGCACAGAAGACTATTGTCTGATGAAAAGTTCCATTAAAATGAGTATAAGAAGCCTGCTTTAAAGCTTAGATGTATCTAAAAGGTGTCTTATCAGGAAATATCAACATTCTGGGGTAGTGATCTGAATTTGGGTCACTGTATAAACTTTTGGCATAATAAATTTGCATTAATTTCATAATTTTAATCTTATTAATTCTTATGAAGACTTTCCCTGCACTTGCTGGAGAAGGTCTACACTGAGTTAAAGTAACTGAGGTACCAGCAAGGTCCCTTTCTTAGACAGGCAAGTTGCCGACAGCTGGACCCATGGAAGAGACATCTGTGCAATGAGAAATGTATCTGAATTTTTCTGAGAGCAAAGACGTGCCATTTGCAAGAGAAATGGAGTGTTGGAGACTCAGATGCAACAACAAGGTAGAAACTGCTTTGCCAGAAAGAAAGTAACCTGGTACAGCAAGGATTTACCTGCTGCCTTAGCAATACCTGAGAAGGGTAACAGGGGCAATGTGGATCTGCAGGCAAAAGGTGGGGCAGGCAATGCATGGATGGAAGATGAACGTTTTATTTTGAAGAGAAGGCAAAGGACTAAGACAAACTTCTGGGAAAGGCAGGAGTAAGTAGTAACCAGAGCAAACACTTGCCAAGGTACGCTTCCCTCTAGAGTTTGAAATGAGTCTCAAGACAGCCAAGTTATGCCCTGCCTGAACGATGCCATTCCTGTGTTACTGCAACCCCTGGTGAAAGGTGCACTTCAATGCCCAAACAGGCAGAGGACAGAAACCAAGATTGTCTTTATTATTTCAAGTAGCAGATAACTGCTGCATCACCTAAAGCTCTTAACATAATGCCCTGTAATGAAATTTGATGGCATGTTTCCTTTCCTTTACAGGAAACTGTTTAAGCACTTACACAATAAAATAATGTTGTTAAAGGAGATTAGCTGAGATTAGAAAGTCTTAAAAAAAAGGACATATTTGACTATTTTGTGCAATCTTTGTTCAGTCTTCCTGTGCATGTGCCTTCCAAAAGCTTTCCATTGCACAAATGCCCTGTGGCAGGCACAGAGGGACCTGTCTTGGCACTGGTCGAGGGAGGTCTGCTCGAGTGGATGACACCAGGCAGCTTTCACTTCTTACTGGTGCAGTTAAGCCAACAATTAAAGCACACTGGTGTTAACTAGTACTTAGGGAATGTACAATTACAATTTACTGGCTAAACTGCCCAGCTTACTAGAGAGAAACAGGCGGATTTTCTGATAAATTTAAATAGACTAGAACTAACATCATTTGCAGGAATTTGTAACAGTAGTCATTAGACAATGAAGGTAATCTCTGTGTATTTTCTATAGCAAAGAAAGTTGTTGAGAAAAACATGGATGCAAAATGAGAAGAAATTAGTCTACAAGAGCATTAAATAACAATGAATTGACCAAACATGAAAATACTTGTTTCAAAATCACCCCATAGTTTCAAGTATTGTTGTAAATAATGACTTAAGAAAAACGCCTTCACCAGTAGAATCCATAGCACAATTATGCACATAAACCAAGGTGTTTTCACATGAGAGAAATCATCATCTAGTGAGCTACATAAAGTGGCTTGAAATCGGTTCAGCACCTGAATTCTCCCAATGAGTGTGTTAACAGGAAATTTTAGGGAACAAAGGCTTCTCCTTGTACCCCACCGAGTCCAGGTCTCTGGACACTAAATGAAACACGTGGTTGGTTGGACCGGAGACTGTCAGATAATTGCGGTTCCTTCTTGATGTAGTGGGGTTAACACCACTACCAGTAAAGCCCTTTCAGTGTAATTGAAACATATGAAATGTGGATTTAAGATGATAACTGCTTGCGGTCATTCTGCAGTCTGTTTGCCTCGCTGTTTGCAAATTACGGTAACATTTGGTGCAAGTGATGTTGGCAGCCCGTTTAATTTCAGACAGAAAAGTTGTTACTCTCCTATCCTTTGCTAAACAATTGCATCCTCCTCCTACGGCTGAGTACGAACGCATCTGTACTCTATTGTGAACTACCTGACCTCTGGTCATTAATGAAATGCTGATAAAATTTACAGGGAAGACGAGCCAACAGCAGTTACTAGTGTTTCAATCTCTTGTTTGCAAACTTTCGTTTTTGCAAATTCCTATGGACAAAGCCCCTAAGCAGCCTGTTAGTATTTTGATGTTTCGCTTCTCCAGGCTTAGGACGAAATAAACCTTGATGCCTGAAGGTGCCGCCCGGTGCAGCCTCCGCCCCCGCCGCTGCACGGCCGGCAGCCTCAACAGGCGGCCGCTCCCGCCTCCGGGAGAGGGCAGCGGCACGGCCCGCCCGGCCCCGTCCCCCGCGCGGCAGCGCCGCCTTTGTCTCGCCGCCGCGACTCCCGGACTGGGCACCCCGTCCTGAGCCGGCGGAGCCCCGGAGGGAGGGGCGGCAGAACCTCCCGCAGGCCGCGCCGCGGGTCCTTCCCCCGGCCCGCCCCG
>VZRO01007716.1:114742-141950 GCA_013397915.1 Daphoenositta chrysoptera | reverse complement strand
GAGACGGCCGGTGAGTGGGGCGGGGGGCGCGGGGCGGGAGCAGGAGGAGGGCAGCGCGCGCCCCTCGGGGCCCCCGCCCGAAGGTGGGAAGGGAGCGGGCGGGGGTCCTCCTTTTCCGGTGGAGAATAAAACTCCCGTGTTTGCGCCGGGGCTCTCGATGCTTGTTTTGTGCTCCGACCCTTTCGCTTTCTCTCCTGGCGGGAGCGCTGGTACCGGTCCCCGAGAGGTGCCGCGGATGCTGCACCTTGCCCTTTGGAGAGGCCAGCCCAGCCTGGTTCTTGCGGCTGCTCCCGTCCCCGAAGCCGGGTGTCGCCTGGGGGCTCGGGAAAACCGAACGCGAAGGGGCTTTTCTCCATTGAGCACCAACGCCGGTGGTGTTACACAGCCGCCTCTTGACCGGGCAAAACTAAAACTCCCCCCTGCAGCCACTCTGCCGGAGTTGGCTGGCTGGCAGGACTCCAGCAGATGTGTCTTTGAGTAAATACTGTAATTCCTTTTCTCCGGACAGCCATCTGTTTGTTTGCGGCTATATTGTTGTAACTCTTCTTGGTGGTTAGAACAGGGAAAGCATTAGTTTAACTGCAAATCCAGACAAGAAGAATTTGAGTGTAAAACACCTCCTTAAGTAAGTTGGGCTTTGATCCACAGGTCTTTCCTTATACTCCTCCCTCCAAAACAAGTCACAGCCTACTTTTAGCTTTAAAAAAATAATAGGTGACAGTACATAAGGCCTTGCAAGTGCAGCTTTGTTTCTAAATGAGAAATTGGAGTAAATGGTAATTGTGTATTGTAGTGATGTGTAGGTATTCTTACCTAGTGTGACCAAGTTGACTGATTCAGAAATGTGATGTAATGACTGATTCAGAAATGTAAAATTCTCTTTAGTGTTGTTATTGGATTCGAGATTTACGGTGTCACTACCGATTTGCATAAGGAAATGCATTGGGAAGGCTTCCTGACTCTTATAAACTATACCATCTCTTTAGGAAAATAAAGCCATTTAAGAGCTGCTTCTGTCTGGAAAATAGTCCTTGCACGTGTGGTTGCACTGCGTACTCTGCCCTTATTTGAATTATGCTGTGGATGGTAGGAGTTCGGTAAACACAAATGCTTGGGGGTCTTAGGTTTTGTTTTATTTCAGTGTAGTGTAGTGTATGGCCTTTTCTAATGAATATATGGCAGGACCTCACAAGATGGGGGAAAAATGGACTGAACAATAGACCTCAATACTTGAAACATTATGTGGACTGACATCAATGGGAGATGAGGGCACTCACTGCCTTCCAGAATGGGACCCATGATGGCTTTGTATGGTTAGAGTAATGCTCACTCTTGTCTTGTTGAGAAGATGGATTAATGGTACTGGGCTACTAGCACTCCCCAGCTTTAAAATCAAAGGTATAAAACACGAATGGTAGAAAAAAAGGAAGTAGATGTTGGACGAAGTAAATGTCTTCATTTTTAAAATGCAAGTTGGAATTGAATAATGTCTCACAACACTGAGTTCTGGAGGGAAAAGTAGTTTTATTAACGAAGTGAACTATATCCTCTTTGACCGACTCTGTTCAGGAGGCTAATCTGAATTAAAGTAACATCTGTTTGGGGAAGGGTGTTTCTCTTATGTGATGGGTTTTAAAATGTTATCGCTTTTATTTGTCAGTGGTAATAAAGAGCAAGCTTTGAGAGTTATGGATTTGTTTTCTTTGTGATAAACATGTTTAAAAATTAGTTCACAGGAGATTGCTGACAGCGAGCTTAATAAGAATAAACCATAGAAAGGACCATAATGGACCTGAGCCTTCAAGCACTGTTGTCTATATTCCAGCATTACTCCCCTAAAGAGCAGTTACGGTAATTAGTCATGAGACTGCTTGTGTGCCCACTGAAAGCCTCTGGTAATTCCTGGTCTTTGTGTGAGTTTGTCCTGGATGTGGTATACAAAGAGTTAATGTTTGAGGGTAACTGGTAGAAAGGTTCCTGTTGGAACATGTATTCAGCTATTTTATTCTAATCAGTTTTATTCTAATATCTCCCTGTAGGAAGTTTGACCAGCCCTCTGCTCTTCTCATGCCATTTGGGAGTTTTACTCCTTTTCACTGGAGATATTGTAGGTGGATGAGTCAAGTCACTTTTTGGTTTTTGGGTGTAGTAGTAAGATGTAAATGGGGCAGTGAGAAGTGTTGGATTCTGTGTTTAAAATACCGAAGTGAAATAGTCCATGTTATGTAAAATACCTTTATTCTTAAAAGCAAAAAATATATGTCTTAAACATCCTTTTGATTGAACCCGTAGAGTTGAATAAGTTTTTTATATTGCCATTAGCATATGTAAAAATGATAGTTTACAGTGGTACCCTTAATTTTAGTATTGTTGGGAAGAGGAGGCTAATAAAATGCACATCCCCTGAACGCTTGTTGGAGATGAAAATTACTTATAATCAATAATGTCTTGTAGTGGTATTTGCTGATTTCTTTTTTTCCAGTGTGCTGCTGTTGTGAGGGAAGTGAGAAGGTAATTTAGCAACATAATTTTGTTCAAAGTTTCAGAAATCAGCATACAGACCACTCACTACAATAGATCTAGCACTTCTTCATCCATTTTAATGTGTGCAACATGTGCCATTACTTTGTGTTTTCTTCCTTCTCAGTTCAAATATTGTCTGTTTTTGTATTTTAAGGGCGATAGTGTGAACTCTGATGGAAACTCAAGTTGTTATTTATACCAGCAGTTCTTGTGACTGGCTGGACAATGTAGAGCTGACATTTTTATAAGTATTTATCTGTGCCACACAGAGGGAAGTAAACAGCTGGTCAGACTGCTCAAGAGAAATAAGTGGGGTCCTGGAGGCTGCCAAAAGATTTTTTCACTCTGTCTCTACTTTACAAAGAGCTTTTTTATCTTTATAGAGTTTCCCCCTGTTCAGTCACCATTTAAATACATTTGTCTTTTATAGGGGCTTCTAATTGCTGATTTTAAATCTAAAACGGTATAGTTTCTCCACTAAAATGTATGTTTTTTAAGTTTACTCAAATTAGAAACAAAGCATAGTATGCCCAACAGTGTTAGTTAAAACTGAGTGCAAAATAAATAGGAAATTACCTTCTGTAAAGCAGAAGCTAAACCAAGTGGGATTTTCTGTTTCATTTAATTGTGTTTGGAGACTTCAGTTCTTCCTTGAGTAAAACCTTTGATAACAACAGTGCACTTCTCTGTAAACATTTGTGAGAAATTGACTCTGCCCATGTGAGAGTGGGTGCTTGGCTGGTTTAAATCTCCTAGTATTTTGCACATGGATTAGTTCTTTAAGTAGTGTGCTAAGTATTTTTGTTTATTTAGTTGGGGGTGAAGTGATAGATTACCATTAAATACTTAATTTGGCAAATGACCTCCATCATGCTTCTGAGAATTCCTTATCCTGATGGAATTACATATCCTTTCTATTGTGAAAATAAATTATTTCTGACCATTCTGTTGTCTGTTAGATATCTTGACAACCAGAAAATGTTTCATTGTTACTGTTGCTTTAATGTGGATTTTGTGTCATAACAAGTGTCCATAACAATAATGCAATGGAAGATAGTTCATTGTGACAAGTGCTATTAAGGTGTATTTTCTTTATATGTAATTAAAAGACCAGAATGGAAATCTGAGGAAATGATGCAGTCTTCTGATTGCTTCAGATAATGTAGAGCCTTGTACTTATATTTTTGTGATACTGAAAAGGTGGGAAAACGGCAGGTTTGCTTGTTGAGCTTGGAATTTGTTTTTGAGATGAACTTGTGGGGCTACAGAAGTGCACTTTATCTTGAAACTGAGTAGATTGCTGAACTCAAAACGTTCATTACGGCTTGCACAGTTAATAAAATTTTAGGTTCGCAGTTTCCTTTTGTATTAGCAATTGGTCTTCTGTACCCCTCCAGCTGCAGTCAGTGAGCGTGTGTTAGGCTTTAGAGGTGTTTTCTTTAACAGTTTCAAGATGGCAATTTAGGTTTTAGAACTCAAAATTGATTGCATATTTGAAAAGATCTTTAAAGGGACAGGAAAGAAAGAAGATGATTGTAGATTGACTTTGAAAGTTTTTCTTCTATTATTTATTAAGACTTATTTTTTCTGTCTGTGTTTGGTCAGACATCAAGTGTTAATTTTCTGTCAAAAAGTAAACGTGGGCATATTTGAGAGTAGGAAAAGAGTTCCAGATTTTTCCTCTTTTTAGAGGGATTATCTCAACTTCCTCTCTCTGGTTTGTATATAAAATAAATGGAGTGAGTTGTTTCAGACAATATGGGGTTTGAAGTCACAAAGTTTACTTTTAAATATTCCAGTCTTTCAGCATATTTAAAATGAAACACAAAAGGCGAGCTCTGTAAGTATGAATTTAGGAGATGGACAGCTGGGACCCACTTCTCTGGCAGTATCATGGGAAACCCACAGGAAATGCAGTTAATTCCAGGGTGGACCTTGAAGAGCTGGAAGCATGACTGGTTGGACCTGGTGCTGGGGCCTCCACATTTTATCTCTTCTTTCCCATCCCTCACAAAGTCTTGACTGATCCCCACAAAACATTGGCTGGTGACTGGCAAAAGCAGTGGGAATGAGAATTTGTGCTTGTGATGAGCTCAGAGACTGTCTGGAGGAAGGGTGTGAGGTGGGGAGGTGGGATGCTCTCCTGTGGGAGCAAGGGAGAAGAAAGGGCAGCTCAGGAGGCTCTGGGGTGAGGAAAAGGGAGAAGATGCTACAAGTGCTTGGAGATGAGAATTAGTGCTATAACTGTGCATTCCCCAGGAAAGGAGAGAGGGAATGAGGAGAAATTGTAAAAGCATGATTTACTGACTCAAGGACTGAACTGATAATTTTGCAATTAAGTACAATTTACACTCCCTTCTGTCACTGGAAATTGAAGAGTGGGAGAAGTAGAGCAGTGTGTCTGGGTTTTTCCAGACCTGTTATTAGTTCCCAGGGTAGCTACAAGCCTTGTTGCAGGATTTCCTAAGTCGTGCTGATGAAAAAGCAGACAGTGTTCAGAAGTCACCTTTGGAGAAGTGCAACTCTTCAGCAGTGCTGAGCAGTAATTAAACTCAATAAAATACCCACGAGCAGTTTAGCAGTACCTGTGTCTTCTGATGATCTCAGATTTTTGGTATCTCATGGAATTGCCAAGATGAAAAAATGCAGGAAGATTCTGGCAAGTGTCTGGATGGGTATCCCCAATGAAATGTCTAATAGTAGTAAGTTCATGGAAGTAGGCTCTCAATTCCAAAGAAGGAAATGCATCTTTTATTAGTTTGTAAATCCCAAGGGTGGTAGTTCTCAATTACATTTTTGCTGTGCTCAGGGAGGGGGTGGAAAGAAAGCTGGCCACAGTAAACTCCGCAGGACATTGTTTTCATCAGAGTAAAGGGAATAATAACTATTTTTGTGGTATTGGTGCATCCAACTATCAAGTTGTTTTGGACACATGAAGGACTTGGTGTCTTACAAAATTAGACATGATCACTAAGGAAAGCCAACAGCTTTCTGTAACTTGCTCCTTACTTCTTTGTTAAAGCTTAAAGATTGCCTGTCTCAGAGGTTTCAGATCTTTAGCTTGTTTTAACTACCATTCTCAGTCTCACTGTTCTCTTGCAGCTGTAACCAGTCCTGGTTTGTCTGATTTTTTTGGGCCCCTTGTCTAGCTAGTGAAAACCAAGCCACTGCATGGATAGTGACTTTGGGCTTTCCAGTTCTCTCAGCAGTCTGTAATTTGAGCTAAGTTTTTTGTTGGTTTTTTTTCCCCACCCCCAATTTGCTGCTTGCTTTTGCCACTTTCTGGGGTTTTTTTAACCTTCATTTCTTTATTTTTGCTTTTTAGTTTTCCTTGCTCCTGTTAATTGTTACTTTAGTTATTATTTTCTAGCATTAAAATTCTTATTCAAAACTCCAGTCATTAGAAAGCTATCAGTAAGTCTTGATAAATTGCTTGTAACAATTCCTTACGCTGTAAAATCCCAAGGACAGAGGTTTCATCTTTCAGACCTGTTCAGTGCTGTCCTGGTTTTGGCTGGGGTTAAACCATGATAAGTCACCAGCACATTTTGGGTGTTAGTGTGAAGCAATTAGTTCCTGTTGTGGGTTCTTTTCATAAGAAGACTCTTACAATGCTGTACATACAGTAACGTTAAAACATTTCTTTATGTGAACTGTTCATAGTATTGATGGAGACAGAAAAACACGTTAGTGCATATAACTTCTTGTGAAAAGAGCTGTAGTGATGAAGCTGAGACATATAGGCTACTGAATTATATTGAGTAGTCCATGGTGAAACATTATTTGTTACCTTCAAGATGCAAGTCATTGTCTGCTTTTTTGTGAACGGTGGTAATTTAGAACTGAATCATTCTGATGTAGGAGCTGGCAAGGTTGCATTGACTGAGCTTTGGCTTGAGGCTAACAATGCTTTTCTAATACAAGCATACAAGAAGGATGCTGTCCTCTCAAGAGACCAGTGTTGTTAGTCTGTCTTGAATGTTGGAGCCTGGCTCTTCCAAAAGGGCCATTTTTTGAGTTCTCAGTGGCACTCTAGTATATTAATTCTTGTCAATGGAAGACAGAATTACTAAAATCTTGAAGGAGGTCCACAGTGCTATTACTTAAAACCAATTCAAAATAGCCAGTGCACAATGTGTGATGTGCAATAGGTATATTCATATGTTTGTTGCAGGTTGGGGTGCACTAGCAGGTGTGTTGATGATGATGGGGTAATACCAGCATCCACTCCTGTTGCAGCTAACAAATAAGGTTAACTCTGGGAACTCTTGTTGCCAGCTGTTGTGCGAGAGAGTCTCATTTTCACAGGGCACCCTTTCCAGGCTTCAGAAGCTGGTGATAGTGAGAATTGATGGCCCTTGAAGCTCACAGAAGCACTTGGCCACTTGGGGTGAGCATTGAAGGATGTTTTTCTTGACAATGTATGATTACTGGGCAGTACAGAATAACATACTACAACTGAAAGGCCCTTCTTACCCAAACTGATGTCAGAAGAAGTTAAGGGCAGCTTATTTTATATACATAACACCACCTTCTTCTTCCTCACAGCTTCCAAAACCTCTAATTTCGCAGTTCATGGGTTGAGGTGCTGAGCAGTTTTCTTGTTGACAGCGTTAATATGTTTGTTCTGGAGAGCTGCTCTTTGTATTTTAGAAAATCATAAATTTTTTTCTAGCTGTCTGATGAAGGCATTGTATTTTAAATAGGCTGTATCACCCTGATTAAGATTTCCAGACATGCAACTGACCTGCAGCTGGAGACAGAAAGCAAGTGAGAATGTAAAACCATCAAGTATTTCAGCTGAAGAGTTGAGGGGTTGGTTTTTTGCAGACTTTTTATATAGTTGACAATTTATTATGTATTAGATGATAAACCAAAAAACTCTTTTTCCCACCTCTAAACCCTCAAAGCCAATGTTCTTTAAACTTCTAAATTAGCTTTCCTAAAAATCCGGTTGGGAGCATTCGCACTTAGAGTTTTTAATGCCTTATGACAACTTTGTTGCCTCTTGCGCCTCATCTCCTTTCACTTTGGCTTTTTATTCTACCTGCACATAATTGCTGATTCACAAACGAGTTTGTAATTCATGTACTTACCTTCCAGCATGTGACTAATCTCCATTTATATGTATCAGGTTGGGCATGTGTAAATGTTGGCAGAATCCAGGCCTTGCATACTAAGCTCTCTGGGTTGAACAATGTCATCGGTAAAGTACCTCTTGTACCTCAGAAAATGAGGCTGAAGGTTGTTTGCTGCTCAATAGTGCTCAAAATGGAGTTTGTGTGGGAAAAGATAGGGGTGGTGTAGGAAGAAAGGTATTTTCCTTGAGAATGGATGTAAAATGTAGTTGGAATTGTGAACGCACCTGGCATAAGTGAACTATCTTCTTTTGATATTGGTGCACCAAAATCCTATTTCAAGTATATTCTCTTTTTCTGAGACCGACCAGCCGACAAGTATAAGTGTGGTTTTCTGTAGAAGAATCAGAACTTTTGGGTTAGGGAAATAAAGCTGGTGTAGAAAATATCCTTATCAAAATTACCAAGCACTGCTGCCTAAATTCTTACATAGATGTTCCTGGGGTTTTTTAATAAGCATAAAACTATATATATCTTCTTTATTGTTTCTGTTTCTTGTTGGTCTTTGGTTTTCTTGTGGATAGCTTTCTTCTGTTGCATGCTTTTGTGGAAAAATCATTGTAGGGGGAATTTTGAGACTTGAGTAACCATGTGATCCTGCTCTTTTTGGAGCACTTATATAATCTGAGTTTGCCTTCCACGGTTATGATCCTCTTGCAGAAGGAGGGGTTGATTGAGTTGTGGGGAGTTCTTCAACTAGAGGGTGACAGAAGATTGACAGATGTTGTTTTAATGACTTCTTTCAGGAAATCTCGTTATTCAGTTTGAAAGTTCCCTTAAACACTTCATGCATAATCTTGTGAACACTTGCAGTTATTTTTAAGAAGGTCTAATTCGCATTTAGGTCATGATGATGTGTTTTTCAGTGGTGAGCAAGTGTGTGTTTAATGGTGGTGAAATCAGGTTATCTAAAGGTTTTATTTGAGGCTAAATGCACCAGCACAACGAAAATACTCAGTTATTAACTTCACTTCTCAATATTTAAAGTAGTCATGAATTTCCAGTCTGGTTTTTCCTTTCTGAACATTTTTATGAGAGAGAGCGATGTTATTTGAGAGCTTGCTTAAGCTTTAATTGAATATAGGGCGTGTTTCTGCTCTTTCAGTTTAAAGGCCATTTGACTTAAGTAGGTGTGGTTAAAAATAATGTAAAATGCTAAGGTCTTCAAGAGAAACAAAACAAACAAAATATTCCCCAACAAACAAAAAGTCTTAACAGACTTTCCTTTGTAACTGATCAACTCTTGCCATCAGTTGCTCTATCATGTACTTCTGGTGTAGGGCTAGGCTCTGAACAAACTCTGTAGGTGTACCGGAATTTTAGAATAATAAAATCACAAAAAGCGGTACTAAACCCTCTTAAGATCACAAAAGATGTATTGTCAAGCGGGCATTCACTTTCGATTATATTATTTTCACCTTGAGGTGTTGGTCTTTTTCCCCCTCTTTTAATAGGAGGGTGTATTAAAAATCTAACCTTCTTGTTCAATCCCTTTTCTGCTTTGTGTGGCAACGAACCTTAGGATGCTCAGGCTGCCTGTTTCCACCTCTCTTAGATATGCTGCCACAGCTTTCCTTTGCTGCTCTAACAGTGCACAAAAGCAGTCTTTGCCTTTTTTGCTGGAGAAATTTAAGGTTTTGAGGCTTCTAGTTACCTTTAGGGCATACTAGGAAAGGACACTTTCTGTAAGATGCATCGACTGCTTTTGGTTAAGGGTCTGATTAGTTTGCCTTAAAGGGTTAACCCTGCATCCCTTCCTCCCTGTTGAGTAACCCCAAGGCTGACTTAGGTATAGACTGCAGACATGAACTTTGAGATATATATAGTGAGATATTTTTCTAAATTGCTGCCCTTGAAAATGTGTTGGCCAGCACTTTAAGGTATGAGATATTTTGGATATATTCATTTGTTATCCTGGTTCATGAACCTTTCCTATTTTCCTGGCACCTTTGAGGTAATTGGGAGTATTTTGAGGGCTGCATTGCTACAAGTGTCAGAGCAGTGTTTTGGCTGAGCAGAAGGTTCCTTGGTAACTCTGAGAAGTAGTTTCAGATACTAAGGTCAGAGATACTTTCTGTCTCAAGATTTTAGGACTTGGTAGGACGTCAGGAGTATTGGTATTAATATGAAAATCAGTAAAAACATACAAGAAAAACTTGTCTGTCAAGGCTGGTGGCAGACCTGTTCTGTACAACAACACTGTTTGGCAGAAACCTGTGAGTAGTGTGTGCTGGACTGGAAGAAAACACAATGTGTAAATGCTGAGCTGTTTTTCTGTCTCTGGCTGAGTTGATATTCAGTGATATGCTGTGCATACATGACTTGCATAAAATTTCATTTGTCAGGGAGTATCTCATTATATTGTCTAGAATGTCAAATCTCAATTTAAATTTAGAGCTAGCTATAGTAAATTTCTTAAGTGCTGTGAAATGCCAGTTGTTAGTATGGTTTTGATACTGAGCTTGTCTTTTGGGGTCCGTGATTTCCTCCATACCAGTGATAAGCAGAAGGTAAAGGCAGACTGGTGGCACTGGAAGGATTGCAGTGTAGCTATTGCCTGGCTACAGTAATGAGCACTTTGCTGCACTGTGCTGTCTTGTAAGGAATTTCAGGTTGCTACACTGTGCGTTGCTCAGCATCTCTGGAAAGTTCTTTTCCTTCTTCTGCAAGTCTGCATTGCAACAATACGGTGTGGAGTTTATTGGTTTTGCCCTGTATCTGTTTGGCTTTCTCACAGGCACAAAAGCCAGATCCTATCTGAGGGTTGTAGTAGCTGATGGAGGAGATCCACATAAAAAGTTCTGTGAATTCATCTCAGCAAATGCATTGTATGTGTACATTTGTGCATGGCAATTTTTAATACATGCTTCTTTTGTAATGAGAAATAATTTATATATATACATATATATATATAAAGTAGATAAGACTTTTAAAGACTAGTTTTGTCATACCAAAACATTTTGGCTTGTTACTACAGTGCATCTCAAAAGTAAGACTGTTGAAGTTGCACAGATTTTTGTTACCGTGTAAGATGCAAATGCACAGCAATAGCTAAAACCATTTTATTGCACATTGTGGTGAAATAATAGCTTTTGAGAGATAATAAATGTTTAGAATAATTCCCTGGTCTTACAACAGTGAGAGGAGGTGAATTTGGATCACTGAGGCTGTAGGATTTCTGACCTTACGGATTAGATCATGAGGCCTTGGCCTTTGATTTAATTCTCAGTAGTGTCTAATGTAGATAGTATCTGCATTTTATGTGATCTGTTTCAGAAAATAACCAAAAGTGTACTTCATTTTCTTAATTTCAACAGAACATTGTTAGCTTATGGAGTGGAGTCTCATTTGGCTGGCTAATCTCTGTTCTCCATTTTCTGCTGTCCTCATGTGTTTTTCAGTTCACATGTGGTGTGTTGTGAAGACAGGCTTCTCTGCTTTCCCATAGAGTACTTGGTGTCTGTTCATGATGATTGTGGTAGGGGTCCTGTTATCTCTATGTTATCTGTATGCTTTGTAGAAGAAAAACATGTCAGAAAGAGCTTAACAGGACAAATAACTCTGTATTACCTTGAGAGAGATCTTTATGCTAAGCACAGCTTTTTCAGTGAGACTCAAAAGTTATAATTTTCTGTAAATTACATAAATTTTGATTTGAAGAAATTACAGAAAACACAAATTTCTGATGTTCATGTTATAAACTTATTTCAGTTAATGAAATTGTTCTGAACATTTATAAATAAAGGTAATAAATGATGTGGCATGTTGGGAAGGGGAAATGAATCATCTGTGTCTGATGATTGGATTGCACGGTACACCAGTGACTAGGCATCTCCTGAAAGGTTTTTTAAAAGTCCTTGAAGAAATAAAATTTTTCTTGAGTTCTCTCAAGAGACAGGCTGGGCAGGAGTGAATTCTGGAAGTTAGTCTTTCTGCTCCAACAGTTTTTTGGTGTTGTGTGGGTGTTGTAATAAGTGCATCTTAAATATGTATATCTGCAGCATTCTGAATGTAAAATTTGGGTTTACCAAAATGTTTATTCCTATCATAGATCTTGCTGAACTTACAGGGGTTTTTTCCTTCTTTTTTAAAACACTTCAAAGAAAATGCTTTGTGGAGCTTTTTTGTCTTAATTTTATATCAGCCTCGAGAAATTTACAGACTTCTTCCTAAACAGGAATTACCTGAAGACTAGTTTTCATTAAGCATAGACTAATTATCATAATGAAAACAATGAAATATATATAATTCTCCCTGTAATTTTTTTTCAGATCAAGATTAGGATTTAAATAAAGTAATGTGGAGTCTTAGAAAGTTTCATTCTGCACACACTACAAGGTATAGTGTGTATCTGTAGTTTTGTCTGGAAGTGGCATCATGGGAAAAAGGTGCCTTTCTGAGTCTTCCAAACAGCTCTAGGTCTGTGTTCATTAAGAGCTTCATCAAGAGTGAACCTGCTAATGCTTAAGCTAAAAACGCTCGTTTCATCATGATATAAAAACCAATTTCAGCTTCAAGTAATGCTCTTTAATAATGTCACTTCAGAGAGAAGCTTTCTTTGCCAGCTGCCTTCTGATGATTTTATTTCAGCCATTTTGTGGATGTCTAAGCTGAACATCCAGCATTACTGATGGTAATTGCTCTGCGTTAGTTTTCCTAGTGCAAAAGTAAGGAATAAACATCACGGAGGTAAGTGTGAGAATGTTGTTAGTGGAATGATCACCTCTAAAGGACTTGGGGACTTCTGCCATGGAGAAGAGAAAAAGGATGTGTATTCAGAGCAGAATGTGAATAATGCATTGTTAATGAAGTATGGGGCAACTGATCACAAGGACTGCTTTTGTGATGAAAGTCAAGTGGAGTTCTCTAAGGGGGAAAAAATATATCGTGGGCAATTATATGTGCTTGCTTAAGCCCTGAGTTTGTTGGCAGACCTAAGTGACTTTTCATGGGCTCAGGTTAGGGTGGGATTTACATGTTTTCAGCTTGCCTTGCAAATCAGGTGTTCTGTGAGCTCAGGGTCAGAGGAGAGCACACCAGCCAGCCTGGGCTCGGGGTCTCTCAGCTTTGTGACATGGGTGGAGTGATGAGGAGCTTTCTACAGATTTAGGGCTGAGACATGGAGCAAGTGGCTGAGAGAAGTGAGAGCAAACTTGTTGAGCTTTCTCTGCCTGGTGACTGTGAGCTCTTCCTGGTTGCTTTGATACAAAGTCAGTTAAGATAGCTGAGATTGTCCTCACTAAAAGTTAGAGTTTGCACAAAGAATTCCCTGCCATACATAATAATTTTTTAAAAAAGCTTTTTACTTACTGGTACTGTTACAGCTTCCACTCTAGTAAAGTACATCTGGTTTTGGCATATCATTTTGAACATAGAGGCCAGGATGTTTGTTGTCCAGGTCTTCGGTGTGGTCAGATATGCAGTGATCCATAAATAAAATGTGCACGAATACCCTTAACTCTTGCGTTCTTAAATTTGTCACTTCACGACCCTAGAGTTAAGAGTTTGCATCTGAATGTTTTGCCATTACATCCGTCTATTCCTTTTTCAACTCCTGTGTAAAACTCCTGAAGAAAGCCCTTTGCGCAGTGCATGGGAGGTGTAGCTGATTTCCCCAGCTTGGGTGGGGATAACTGTGGTAAAATGGTTAATGCAAATTTAATCTATGCTGCTGCTTTCAGATAAGCAAATGGCTCGTGTATGATGGTGGGATGTGAATTGACTGCATTATATGAACATAAAATATTCTTTTTTTTCTATGCTTAAATGCTATTTGCAGATCTTAAATGGAAACATAATTACATTTAAAATGTGCAATCTTAGTACTGTTTTGAGACACTAAGCAGAAACTGTTCGTATGTTTGTGGTTAGTGGAAAATGCCAAACTCCACGTCTTACGCTTTGCTATTGGATATTCCTCTTCAGTACTCTTGCTGTAAGAAATTATAGAAGTATAGTTGAGTTCTAGTTGCTATACCATGTTTAGATGTAGGATTACATCCTACAAAATTCATGTGAAAAGTTGATTCTTAGATGGATCACGATATTATTGTCTCATCTCAAAATTGACCGAAATTGTGAATTTCCATGAATGCATGATTTTTAGTGACATTGATGAGTTGAAGATTTGTGGAGAGGGTTTCCATCATTTGGAGGAAACTGAGATGTGCATGCAAACACCATGGCAAAGCAGAGCATGTATTACAAAACCAGAAACGATGTGCCAAGGTACAATTTTTTTTTTCTTTAGAATTTAGGTTCAAAATTATGTTTTTTAAACAGTTAATCTCACTTTACATGTTTAGAATGGTGGTAAAATAAAGTTTTACAGTTGGAGAGATGAGGTCTGAAGCAGAGAAGGGAGGAGTTGATCCTGAAGGACAGAAATTAAGCTGGGGATGCAATACCTACCCCAGCACTCTGAGACAGTGCAGCCTGCAGAAATAAGAATGCAGTTGTAATTTTGTTCAAAATTATTGCATTAAAGTATACGATGCAAGCTCAAGCTAATATAAAAGTGTTGTGACTATATCACAGTAGCTGTGTCTTCCTGGTATATTTTGACAAAAATAGCCTACCGCCCTGTACAAAGTAGAAGTACAGGAAAGCCTGCAACCTCTCCCAGAGGCTTACTGCTGATGGACTTTGTAATTACATCTGTCTATCTCCATCTGTACCTCGCTCGGCTAGAGGCTGGATTTAAGGTTGATTGTATGATGGAGGATCCTGGCTTACAGCTATATCTTAATTAGAATTCACAATCCTCTTTACATAAAAATATCTGAAAACTCTTTCAGAAAAGAACACTGATTATAGGGCAAATGAAAAGATTTTGATATTTCTTTTTTCATAATTTGCGAATAACTTAAGTATATATGAATATATTCCCATGCCATCTGGTTTATTTCTCTCTTCGTCTTACTCCTGGCTTCTGTCATCTTGCTTATTGCTCTTTGGCTTTTAATTAAAAGGAAAAAGCAGTAGAAATTACTTTTGTGATCACAGTAACATTTCAAAGGTTATTGAATTCTATGAAAAATAGTGCTGTTCTATGTTTTGAGATTTACTGCTATTGAACATAGCTCTGACATGAATGTACTAAATCCCTTTGTGTTGGGTGTGTAATATTCTAATTAGTGTAATTAATCAAATTTTATTCCGTAAAATAGAATGTTTTTCAGAAATATATGGTTCAGTTCTTGAACTACCATATGGAGATTGAACTATCCATGGTAAGGTTGTTACATTTAACTCTTATCTTCTGGTGGTGTCCTGACTGAAATAGATCTGTTCCTAAAAGTTGTGGTTTGGAAGTGTTTAATTAAATGTGCAGGAGTTAACAGTTACAACGTTCTGGGAACTCTCAAGATGCATTTTGGTGAAAGCTGGTAGAGAAATTCTGTCTGTTCTAATGAGTTGTGTAAGAAGAGAAAAAGAAGGAAAATGTTTCATTTTTATCAAATTCATGTCAAGTGCCACAATGTAACTTTGGTATTGGATTTTTGTTTGTTTGTTTGTTTGCTTTGGTTTTTTTAACTTGTAAAAACAGTGGTTTGGTCCCAAGAGGTTTTTCTTCAGGTGAAGTGAGTTTCAGTAAGACAACCTCTTAGGTTTTAAAAAAAAGAGGGGGAAGAAAAAAAAAAAAGGAGGAAGTCCTGAAGACCTTCCTCAAACAGCATCACTTGAAAGATTCAGTTTAGTATAACAAGGTGCATAAGCATATGCTCCTCTTTAGCAAGAGAACACATAGTCTCTTGGGTTGTATTCAGATATTGGTACTTACATGAGTTAGGATGATTAAGTATGACCCTAATGTTGTTAAACCAGTGCCTGAGTTCCTGATACAATAATTTGCAAACAAAATTTGCTTTCTCATAGTGTCAGTTGCATTCCAGTTTGGCAGCATTTGGAAGTTAAATGCCCTGTCTTGGTGCTTCCTTGCTGCAGTTGAATATCCTACAGGGGAATCATCTTAAATGTGAAAGAAGATGCTGAACAGAAGGAAAAGCATGAAGATATTTTCAAAACCTCAGGATTTCAGTGTTTTTATTTGAAACTTCTATTAAGCACCTGAATCATGGGATAATAATTTTTAAGATCCTTTAAAAACCAGGAAAATGAAGTTGTTTTTTACCCTAGACATAATGTATTTTGAAAATTCAAAAATAAGCAGATTTGTATATCAGTTGTGGTCACTGTGAATCCCCAAGTACAGGATTGCATGAAGGTCTGCCACAAGGCTGTGTAACTCTTCAGAGTCCCTGACTCGAGCTAATCTCTGATTAGCAAGTGATCTTTAGTCTTACTGCTGGAGCCATACTAAGAGTGAAGAAGAAAGAAATCTGTTCTGATATTTTTATTACTGAATCATCTAAGAGCTTTTTGTCTTTGTGTGATTAAGTGACTGGTATGGTACAGAGGTGGTGTGATCTTGGCCCATTTTTTTCTTGCTTCAGGCCTGTCATTATTAGTTTGGCCTGCACATTGGGAACTGGTGGTTAAATGAGGAGAGTTGTCTTGGGGAGCAGCAGAGCTGAGAGAGATGGGCCTGTGACAGCACCTTGGGATTGAGGTGGTGAGAAGGGCAGTGCTGTGTGGTGGGACAGATGGCGTTGATGCTGGTGCTGTCTTCAACGGAGGGCAAAGCACAACTGGGCTTCTTTGTAAGGAGGTATCTCCTGAATTTATGTTAACACCATATGTACAGAACTGACAAGCCTTACTTTGTGCTGGGGTGTTGTACCTTATTGCTGTGGATTGAGTGTCTGGCATTAGGGTGTGATTGTTGTCCTTGCTAATTACTCTACAGCTGTTCCCTCCTTTCCTCATCAGTGTCTTGCTTAACTTGGTTAGATGGGTCTTTAAGAGAAGGTAACACAGTATCTATCCTTTGCAAACTAAAATTGTTATACGTATATTTAAGCTACTTAGCTCATCTCAGGAATTGCACTTTAATTTTGCAGTAAACTTTATACTGAAAAAAAAAGTAAAGCAGTTTCGCAGTCACTTCCCTAGATCTGGGGTCAGCCCGAAGGCTGGTTGCGCAAAGCCAGTAATACTGCTTTATAAAGGGGTTGTACTGCAGCGCTAAAATTCATCCGTGAGCGACCTCTTGGAACTCTGTAACTCTACTCCCACACATCCTAATTGTCTGCGTAGGTCACAGCCAGCCTTTGATGTCCCACAGACCACGGTAGGGTACTGGGCCAACTGGTTCAGCTGCCGCCTGCTGCTGCCTTGAACAACAGCCCTTTGTTGTGCGCGGGCTGTCGCGCTGCTTGAGGACCGCGAGAGCCGCCGGCTGCCCTGCGCCGCACTGGAGCCGGCACTCTGCCTCGCCTTTCCATAGCAGCGCAAAGTCCAGACGATATTTGCAGGGTGTTCTGTTTGGTTTTGGCTGGGAAGGTGTCTGCTCCGTGCTCTATGCACAGTTTGTAGTGCCTGAAATATGGCAGTAGTTTCTGGGTGAGTTAGCAGACTTAGGCTTTTCGGTCTGTGTTATTGCAGGAAATCTGCTTGTGTTTTAGTTTATACCGGTGGTGTTTCTTGTAAAAGCTTACTAGAAAGTGGTTTGCGTTTGCTTGGTTAGTTAGTTGGGGTGGGGTTTTTGTAGTTTGTTTGTTTCTTTCTTTGGGGGGTTTTGTGGGGGTTTTTTGTTTGTGGTTTTTTTGTTTGGTTGGTTTTTTTTTTAACTGCTTCTCTTCAGCCACTCTTGGCCAAAGGCTTCTACTCATTTATAGTTAAAGCTAATACTGAAATGTCTTCTCCAGACCTGTGTTGATAAATGTTCTGTTATTGAGAATAAAATTTTGAACAGAAAAATGTTGATATATGCACACTGTCTTATGATTCCAAGTGTTTGGAAAACTGAAAATCTGTGTGGTTACAGAGATGTTGCTTTAGAAGACTATTGCCATGCCAGGAAGCACATGAAGAATTTTGAACCTGTATCTAAAGTGATTGGCATGCAAGACATGAATTTGTGTTTCATTTATTCAGACACTGCTCCTAGGATTGTTAGTGTTGATTTTATAACTTCTTGCCACTTTAGTGTAAGTTCATTCTGCAGCTTGACTAGCAGTGTTCCAGTAATACTTGGTTGTTGAGCGTACAGAACTATATCATATCACATTCACATACCATATTCACATATCACATATCACACATCACATCACATATCACACATACCACATAACACATATCACGTTAGCTTAAATCACAGGGACTGAGCTCGATTGTTTGATCATAGTCATAGAATATATGTTGGTACATATACAGTGCTTGGCAAAAGTAATATGGTTGCTTGTAATAACGTTTCCTGTGTGCTTACTTTGATAGTTTCTTAGTCTTTTTGTTTTCAAGCTTGCATTAACTTAAGCTTAAGGCTTATTTCGTTTTTTGAGTATTTGATTGCTGATCTCATTCATCCCCAAAGCAATGCTGAAGAGAGCAACAAATACAATTATAGCTATAACATAGTAGAAATAAGGAAAATGAAGTGTTATGCAGGCAGCACCTGAAACCAGGTGATAATGACTATGGTTATTAAGCAAACCTGTCTGTCTTTAATCAGAGACCTGTTTGGGGAACATTGACTTGGTGAGGAAGACAGTAACAACGTGATAATGACAAAGCTTAGGTGGGTTGGGAGGATTTGGGAGCAGCATATATGAGATACTGTCTGTAAAATCAACCTGTAATGTTTGGAGTTGAGAAGGAAGATGAGTTGGAAGGGAGCAGAAGCAGAAATGCTTTACTGTAAAGCTTCACTGAAAGGTATTGGAAAGTTGAATGGTTGCATTGGTGTTGAGTATCTTTATGGGTCTCTTTTTAAGTATTCCTTTGGCTTTCTGCTTGGTTTTGGAAAGGAAATGGTTAAAGGTTGTGAAAATTTTTGAGTAATGTTTCATTTTTCCTTTTGTAATTCCTTTATGTTACTCTTCTTTTCTGAGGGATTCGATTTTTGATAGCATTGATCTGTGGTTAGATGAACAGTGGATAGATTTATTTCAGCCATTCTTTGCAGTAAGTTGGCTGTAAAATAAAGCAAATTGCTGTTTACAAGCAGAAACTAATTGAAATAAATTGCCAGATTTCCTTTAAAGAAGGAAAAACATTTTGACTGGCAAATCAAAGTTGAATGTTCAATCCAGCCATTATTTTATAAGGTTCATGCTAAGAATTGTGCAGCATGAAGAAGTGAAACAGTCTGAGGCCAAAATCAGAGTTTTCTAGTGGTTTGATTGTGGTAGTGTCATAACCTACTTCCCTCTTTCAGTGTTCAGCAGCATGGGAAGCTCTTCAGTTGAAGTCCCAACAACCTGGGCTTCCTGTGTTTTTGTGGAGACTGATTAAAAGCAAAATGTGTGGGAAGAGAATTCATTTTTTCCTTCCAAAGCAAATATTTGTGTCTTTGTTGTGTTCATCCCATCCCCAACCCAGGATATATGTTCTACAGGCACATATGTGCTGTGAAGTAATTTCTCCTTGAACCACATTACCTTTTCAGTTGTGTATAGAACCTATAGCAGTTGGATAGCTTTTCAAGTCTTATGTTGGTTCCTAGGCAGTCAGCTTTTCTAGAGACAAACTGCTAAGTGATTTCTGGTAGCAGGTGGCCAATAGCTAAAATGGCATGTCAAAAAAATTTCAAGCCTGTCACTGGTCTACATATGTGTTGTATAGAATTTGATAGAAAGGAAAGGTCCTTCTAAGTGTGATGTCAAAGTCCTGAGTGTGTAAGTGTGATGTATCAATTTATACTTTCCTCACTGTATAATCATGTGAAGAGCATAAAGTCTTAATAGCAGCAGAGGCTGAAAAATGAAAGCGTTGCAAACCTGGCTTTGACATCAGGCCTTTCTGCAAGTGACTTGTGTGTAAACAGAGGTCTTGCGAGTCACTAGCCTCAGACATGGTATTTTCATTTCTGTATCATCATTCCCACCGTTGATTATTTTATTATTTGTTTTTAAATCTTGTGGAACTTTTCCTGGAAATCCCATGGGAGAGTTTGTATTGGCAGTGTGTGTAAGGAAGTCTTGAGCTTGCAACTACAGAATCAGGTGGAAGCTGCTGTGTTTCGGACATGGTACAGCCTGTATTTTGGATGAAGTGAGTGGCATAGCTTTTGCTGTGGAATTTAATTTATTGGCACAATGTTGGTTCTGCACAGTGCCTGTCAAATGGGGCATGGCTGAAAGCTTTAATTCTGAAGCTTGCCAGGCTTTTCTAGAAGACTTGGTGTATTGAAGGCATAAGAGGGGCTGAAGTGCAAAGCTGTTGTTTTTTTATGAAACGGTTATTCATAATTGAACTTATTTTTAAAAAAATACTTCTAATGAGAAAAGTGAGATGTGTAGTTGATGTTGAAACATTTTCCAGAGTTTTTTGTACCTATATATACACACACAGGTTCCTAGACACATCTGTGATGTACACCACTGTGAGACATTCAGACGAAGGAGATTATTCTTTTACTGGATGTATGAAGCCGAAATAATACCAGTTCTCAGTTCTTTAGCTGGTGCAATAATTACTGTAGTATTTCACTAGTGAGAACAGATTTCAAAATGAGCAAACTGCAATAAATTAACAGGGTTCAGAGTTTTGGAAACATAGGTAGCATTACGTCCAGCATATTAGCTTCTTATTCCACGCCAAAAAAAAGTCACTAAGGATGAAAATAAGCATTAGATGGTGCACAGCAGTTGTCTTCTGCTGGTGCTGTGCTGAGGCTCAGCTTTTGAGGAGCCTATGCCTCCTGCAAGTTATAAAGAGCTCTTCTGTCTATTTTGATGAAAAATAAACAGAGCGGGGATCTCTTGTCACCTTGGTGTGAAGACTAAGATTTGAACAGTCAGCAGCTTTTTCAGTCTGCAGGGAAATGCAGGGACAGGGATAATGTGCCTTTACTGTTTGGTTCACTGACATAGAACTTAACTTATGTGAGACATACAACTTATGTGGGAAGCAAATACTGCTTTTGCTGTGTTTCACGTTTACAGCATTTGTTGTCTGAGAAGACACAGGAATATCGAGACAAATGAACATAAGCTCCAGTTGTAGAGTAGGTTTCTCCAGGTTCTCAATTTTGTCCCTTTGTCCAGCAATTTAAAATCACTCTTAAATCTCCTTCTTAGAAAATTTTTGCAGCGTTCCTCTGTAGTATTTCTTTTCGGACAATAAGCAGAATTTTATAGGCCTGCCTTTTTAACAACCACAGTACTGCCACACTGGAGCTTCTGTTTTGGTAAGAAGAGTGGGTTTTATCATTCCAGTTTCCTTTGTGTGTACAAGCCATGCTGACAGATTTTCTGCTGTTCACAACTAAACACAGAGGCAACAGGACTTTTTAAAACAAAAGTTGTGGTTTGTTCTTTAGGGCTTCTGCGTCATGAATCTTATTCCTCTTGAAACACGCTTTTAAAGCTTTAATGTTGTTTGACTAGACCCATGGAGAGCACATCCATGCTACATTGCAGCTGTAGGCTGTTCTGTCCAGGATATTTTTTTGCTCTGAGTTTGCTGGAAGTTTTGTAGTAGAAAAAAGTCGATGTGCTAACATTAATTTTTGCTTTTCAAATTGGTGTTTTACTGTCTAGGTTTTTATATAGTTTAGCTTAATGCCAAACTACATGGAAAAAGTGTCAACCATTTAAAGATTTATCATGCATTACATGACTGTGATTTGGTTTCTGGATTTATCTTACGCTATACCTGCTTCTTGTGTGAAGCTGGGAGCTGTGCTTCAGGCTGAGCTGTCACAATGAGATCAGTGGTCCCAGTGACAGGAGAGCTCTTGTGCCATAACACCGGTCAGAAAGCAGTCGAGAAAAGTTCCCTACTTACCCCTTCTGCCCTTGTTCTTTGCATTATTTTCACTTCATGCTATCTATCTTAGACCTTCTAGTCACGGGGATGCATGAGGTTCCTTCAAGTGCCTTGGAAGTTCAGCATAGGGAGCAAAACAATAAAGAATGCGTTAATGTTGCTGTTACTCCGCAATAGGTGACCATTTCCTTTCACACCACAGCATTCTCTCCAGACTTATTCCTGCTGTTAATTAGCATGTAGTATTGCAAACAGCCTATTCCCCATTCTTTTTCATCCTCTTTCTTTATGCCTGTGTCACTCACTAAAATGCAGTTTTTTATGGATAGCCACTGGATAACAGACTGAGCTGCTATGAGTGATTCTGTTTCTCAGAAAGCTTTCTGCTTCCCATTAATTTTGGGAAAAAGACCCGGTAATTTAACAGTTGTTAAAGTTGATTTCTGTTCTTTTTGTGTTGAATATTGCTGGCTAAAACTTCTGTCTGTTGAAACCCATCTGTTATCTTTCTTCTTTATTTTTGTTGTTTGTGGGAAGAACAATATGTGTATAGTCTATTGACATGTGTGTTTTAACAAACTTTAATCTGAAATTTTAAAATCAGTAATAATGCTTTCAGTCATCACTAGATCCTTATTCATGCTTTTATAAATATAGGCTACAGCACTTGGCATCAGATACTGTTGATCTTGACCTTAGGTATAGAGGTCAAGAGAGTTATAGAAAGAGTATAGAAAGTTCACAGTTTTGAGAAGGTAAGCCTAAACATGATCTTGCTTCTGTGTATCAACAGTGACAGTCTTAATTATTTTTTAAATTTATTTTTAAAGCAATTAATCAAGCCACCTTATTGTTCTGTACCAAGGCTTGCAACAGAAAACTGTTCTCATTTGTTCCAAGTGACATCTGTTTGTTTAACTCATAACACAGAAAAACCACCTTGGTAAACTGAATTAAATGTGCAATCCACCTGTCTTTGTGCTGCCTCTTGTTGCCAGTTAAGACTTAAATTTTTCCATTTAATCAACTTACATCCTCCAGAGACAGTACTCTATTTTAAAAAACCCCCAAAAGTATGCAAGTGTTTTCCTTACCTCATTTCGTGAAAAGTAGAAGATATAGGCATGATTTCTAGTTTTGAAAATAGGATACTAGATTTCTGGGTAGATAACAGGAATATTGATGAGATGATGGGTATTTTGAAAGACTATCATATGTGTGTTTGGAGCCAAGGCCATGGCAGGGTGTTTCTGGTCCTTTAAAAGTTGGTCTGTTTGCTTTCAGAATACAGCTTTTCTTTCTCTTCTCCAAAAATACTAATCATAAGAGCTCCCCACACACACAGAGTCATGAAAATTCTTACCTTTCTCTTGCTAAGACAAACAAAAATTTAAAAGTAGGAAAATTATAGTTTGGCTTCAGTACGAAGATGAACAATGTCTCAGAAAGCTGTGAAAGATGATGATGAAGAGCTAGGAGTACATCTGTTTCTGCAGTGAGATGTAAGGAGGAGACAGGATATGCCTTCACTTGGGAGGCATGAGAATAGTACAGGGGTCAGCAGGTTCCTTAAGGCTCTGATTTCTGCTAGTAGGGGGAACATGGAATGTGGTGATTGCTTTCCATTGTCCTAATGGACCAAGAATAACTTTGCTGGTGCCAGTGTGGATTTCCTTATCCTGTTTCCACTAGTTCTAGTAGTTGTTTTTTTTTTCCCCATCCAATAGAAGGGGAATGCTTTGGAAGATCCACTTTTGAAAGCAGAAAGCAAATTCCAGTGCCACACTAGATGTGCCAGTAAAACATAATGGCATGGTCGTTTTGTGTATAGTCTTTCAGTTTGAATGTTTATCTTCACAATTTCTTTGAATCATTTTGAGTCTTATGTTCTCTTTAGCTGTCCATTATCACTGCTGCTTTTGTGCTGGATATTGCTTTTATTTGTATCTGCTTAGTTTGTGTAGGTGATAAATGTGCAGTTGTGTTTCTGTGTGTGACAAAGCATCCCAGTTCCCAATCTACCAACATTTTGTTTCTGATTAATTCTGGCCAGAGGGCACTACTTGCCATGCAGGCATGAATCAGTGGGTGATCATTTAATCTGTGCAAATGCTTGTCCTTTTTGCTGAGCTGAGGAACCAGGGAGGTGACATTTTAAAAACACTTAAGTTGTGACTAGAATCCTACCTTGAAAACCAGATGATGCTGATCTCCTGTGCCCACATATTAAGTGATTAGTAGTAGTGATTAGTATTTGCACTTCTAGGAATGATTACAGGAGTTCAATAGAAAAGTAGGGGAAAAAAAGGGGGAGGTAAGTTCTGTAACCAGGTGGGGCTTGTTTTGACCTGTTTAAAACAACATACTTCCCTAATACAGGTTTTTAGTAAAGGGGTGTTGTTCATCTCTTCAAAGGGCCATGGTAGCTCAGATACTCAGGGTTTAATTTTTCAAAACTTTCCTGATGGCTTCTCTTTACGTGTCATAATTGCTGTCTGATGGCATCACCAAAAAGCACTCAAAGTTGTGCTTTTTGATGGGGAAATTTCTTGATGTAGAATGAACAGATTCCAGATGTTCTTGTACCCAAACTGAGCTCGGTTTTGAATTGTAAAGTTTTTCTTGTATGCCTGGGAGGGTGCTTCTGCTCAGTTTGTCTTGGATAGTTGGAAATACTGATCAGCTCCTGGGTTTTATGTATGTGGAGCTGGTGGCAAGTCACCAGCTTTAGTTTTTTTTGCTATTAGCCTACCTGAAGGTATTAACTCTGCTGTATTGCTTATTATATTATAGGACTCTGATACTTGTTAATAGTGCAGGAGACTGAGATAGGAGCTCTGGGTAGGTGAAGAGGGTTTGTGTGGGGTTTTATTTGTTTGTTTTCTCAAGTGCTAATGTACATTTGTTCATTGACACCCTTCCCACTGATAATCTGTCAAGAGAATGGAGAAAAGCATGCTTTATGAAGCTGAGAGATAAATAAATATGACCAGCCTCAAAATCTCACCTGCCAGGATACATAACTGGATACATACAGAGAACATGCCGGAAAGTAAGAGTTCTCATGGGATTAAATCTTTCTGGTTCATCCCGCTGTCCTCATACTGAAGATAATAGCATGTAGGTGATCTGACTTCGCTCTTGATCAAAAAAGTCTGGACCTCTGTGAAAGTCTGTGAAGTCATAAATGTTTCCTCTGGCTGGAAACAAGTTGTTGGGTGTTTGGGTTTTCTTGTTTGGTTGAGTTTTTACTTTCAGGATCTCTGCAATGCCTCGGATTTTTTTTTCCCACACTTATTTCAATTATATTAATTCTGTGCATTTGACTTTTTTTTAAAGTACTGATTTATTAAGTATTTCTGGAAGGATCTCTGCATTTTAAATAAAACAGAATCAGCACAAGCATCTCTAATTAAAAGCAAATTTAGCCCTTTAAATGAAAAGTTGCGAGATTTGTTTTCCCATCAGGATAAAGGGTAGCACAGGAAGGGAAAGCAATAATTTTAAGAGCTACATGCTATCAACCCTCTTTACAGCTGAAGAATTTAAATTTTCTTTGAAGTTTTCCTGTGATGTCATTTGTGAAAGAAAAGAGATAGTTATATGCTTTTGTACAAATTAAAACCCTTTTGGGATTTGTTGCATTGTGGATTTTGAAATGTGAACTACTTTCTAATGGATCCAAACTAATATTCACGGTTGTTTTTGACATATCTTCTAATCTACTCAAAATGTCGATTTTTGGAAGATATTTTCCAAGCAGAGAGAAGAAGTAGTATTTCCCATGAGGGATTTGTGGTTTATAGCACTATTAGAAAAGATGGAACTGTTGAGCTGAGCTCCAGTCATCTGTTTACTTTTACATACTTCAGTTTACACAATTACACTTTCTTTTTATTTTTTCTACTCTGTATTCCTAACATTAAAATCGTGCAGCAATATAAGAAAAGGTGGATGTGGAAAAATTGTTATTGAATGTAACCTAGTTGTTTGTAATTTAAATATCTTGAATATTCTTGACTTATCTAATGGCAATGTAGGATAAGAATACCTCTGTAACAACACCAGATGATGCAGTACTATGTGAGAATAAAGTGGTGAAAATGTCTTGTAGAGAAGGGTTGCAGTATCAAAGATGGCTGTAATTCATGACGGGAGATTTTAGTCCTGTGGTAAACAGTGATCCTTCTCAACCTGTGTCTTCATTGTAATTTCTTAAGCAGTTTTTCATGTTACAGAGTAGTTGAAGTTGGTGTTCGTTGTAATTTCTTTCAAATATTTGGTGGTTATGGGTGCAGTAGCATTGTAATTCATCTCACTTCGGGTTTTTGGTGGGTTTTGTTTAGGGGAAACCTTTTCTTAGTTTATAGGACTTGTATGGTTTTGATTATCGTTTAGTGTGTTTAACGGTATGTCAGTGTTTTATGCTGAAAACTGTGTATGTGAGGAAAACAATGGATGCAATGAATGTTTACCTTTTTTTTTCTTAAACCCATTCTCTTCATGCTTGTTCTGTCCTCTGCACACCCTTGATCTCACTATTCTCACAGCTGGGAATCAAAAAGGAACACTTGATCCTGATTGCAGCTGGTTTTATTGACAACATCTCCTTCAGGAAAATCTCCAGTATCTACAGAACCTGATCAAGGAAAAAGATGTAAAGAAAGCCAGTATTCTGAAGGCTTAAGGAAGAGGTGTCAAAGCCTGCCATGAAGCCTGTCCAGCAAAGCCTGTTCATGGCTACTTTTGGAGGCACAATATTTACTGCCTCTTCTGTTGTTGATGTGGAATCAGCGAAATGTGGATGTTTATATGGTTAAATGAAGAGGATGCAAACTGTTGCAGTCTACTAACCCTGACCACGTGGCATCTTTATTTAGGGCGCATTTCTGCTGCCATCAGTAGGTGAATCTGAATGTTAAACCTGTCCCCACTCAACCGTCATACTGACAAGTGGTGCTGATGTGGAGGCAGCATCTTCATTTGTTCCTCTGCTCCAAAATGTAGACGAGAGATGGTTAAGGAGAATCCAGACCACTCTGACAGGCAGGTGACTTCCCAGCCAGGGCAAGTCTTAACTTACTGTCTTAGTCACCTCTCTTGGGTGGGAGGCCACTCTTTCTCCCCTCAACAGCTCTGACTTCTACCGTCCAAGATGCCATGTTCTGCTTCTTTTATGGTGTAGTTTTGTTTTCTTTCTTTCATTCTTCTTCTCTCCTATCACTGCCTTAGTGGACTAGGGCATTATATTTGCATTTGGAGTAGCATGCTGGACATCAAGTGCATTTGCTGAATTTTTAGCAGTGTCTCTTCCACAGACTCCAAGGAAGTCAGCTGCACTCCATTAAACTCAGTTCGTGCTGTCATGTAATGCTAATGCTACTGCTTTCTGTCAGAGTGTGATTTCAGGCTTTTGTCGGTACACTGTCAGTGCAGTAAACTGTAGAGCTTTTTCCAGAATTGATAGAGCCAATAGCATGTGGCCGCCTGTATTGCAGGCATTGCCCTCCTTCCCCCTTCCACCCTTACTTGCTCTTAGGGTGTGTCTTAGTTTGAATAGACAGGTGTCTGTTAAGGAAGGCAGGAGCCTCCCTTGGAATGGAAAATGCAACCCCCTTCCCTCCGAATTATAATTTCGAAATTAAGGGGCTTTCAGGCAAAGATATGAGGAATAGGAATAACAGCTCTTTACTAATATATATATATATATATAA